>CM064553.1:12011486-12075386 GCA_032716605.1 Paralithodes platypus
TATATCTCACTCAAAAAGAAGAAATCATGTGTAAATATTGCTGATACCAATTATTGATCAAAACATATATGGTGCCGAGACATCACTTATTAGCGCGACTGTACATCTATCTATCTATCTATCTACCTATCTATCTATCTATCTGTCTATCTATCTATCTATCTATTTATCTATCTATCTACACAATCACTCTGTTCATTCTTCATTATGATGTTGTCTTGAGAAGGTCGAGGCTATTTTGACCAAAGGGGGGGGGGGTTAATGACCTCACGGTGACCTATATGAAGAGGGGGGTGAGGGGGGGGGGGAGATGGGGGGATGCTAAATGAAGAGAAAGGAAGGGGGAGGGGGAAGAGAGAGAGAGAGACGAGTTCACCCCCTTAATAACACAGTACCCGGTACGAGAGAGAGTAAGGGCAGAGACAGACACACTCACACTTAACAATAGATAGATAGATATATAGATAGATAGACAGACAGACAGACAGGCAGGCAGACAGATAGATAGATAGATATATAGACAGGTAGATAGATAGATAGATAGATAGACTAATAACACAGTGAGAGAGAGTGAGAGGCAGAGACTGAATATACAGTACATCTGCAGTAAGCAACAGCCTAGGGTCACACTCACTCATCGATTGTAACCCACACACTCTTTCTCTCTCTACACACACACACCACTCACTCTCTTCCTACACACTCTCTCTCTCTCTCTCTCTACACTACACACACACTCTCACTACACTACACACACACCACTCACGCTCTTCCTACACACACATACACACTCTCTCTCTCACTACAAAACACACACACACTCTCTCTCTCTACACAACACACACACTCACTACACTACACCCCACACACTCTCTTACACACCTTCCTACACCCTTAACTCAACACATACACTATGTGTGTGAGTGTGTGTGTGTGTATTCGTGTGTGTGTGTGTGTGCGCGCGTGTATGTGTGTGTATCTTACTTCTACGTGAATGAAGGAGACAAATACAAAGCTGCCTATAACAAGTGTCTCCCCCAAAGCTGAAAGAGTGAAAAAACTGTGAAGTAATATTTTTCCCAATGCTGATTAGCCTATAATTATGCCTTTGAGTACCAGCGACGTGTGATATATGTTTTCTAGCTATAATTAGACGATAGTATGCAGCTTAGGAAGGGTCTGTGGTAGTTAGAAGGGTTGGCTGAGACCTTAGTATTGTTAGAGGTCCTCCCTGAGCTGATTACAATCGTCTAATAGTTGCCAGAATATATGAAAAGCACATCTCTGGTTTTTGGTTTATCCTTTCGTAATTTTTTTTTTTTTTTTAATCAAGGGGAGAAGGGCCGGTTTTCTGGTCCCCTTTCTTCCTCGTGTTTAACCCCATTAGTTTTGAGATATTAAGACGTTCGCCCCATTAGTTTGAGGATTTCAATACCTTTCGCCCCATTTCTTTGTCAATTTTAATACCTTTCGTGGCCTTTAGGTGTCGATTTTTGTCCTGGCGAGCGAGAGCGAGCCTGTAATTGTGGAGGAACCGGCCTTCGGCTTGATGGAGGTCTAGGGAGGCAACTAAAAACATATATGAATAAATGAATTAATAAGCCAAACAAACGGTCAGTCTCCCCTGAAGTTTGGAACGTAATAGTCAAAGGTCTCTGTGTACAAAGGTCTCTGTGTACAAAGGTCTCTGTGTACAAAGGTCTCTGTGTACAAAGGTCTCTGTGTACAAAGGTCTCTGTGTACAAAGGTCTCTGTGTACAAAGGTCTCTGTGTACAAAGGTCTCTGTGTACAAACAGAGTTCAGACGGAGTAATTTGATTGGCCAGAGTTCTAAAATGACTAAGTCGATGTAGAGGGAGAGGGAGAGAGAGAGAGAGAGACTGAGTGTGTGTGTCTGTGCGTGAGTGAGTGAAAGAGCGAGTGTTTGAGAGTGAGAGAGATTTGCATATATTCACATAGATACACTGGCCACACAGACCTTACGATCCAAACGAGTTGGTCCGAACTCTATTCTAAGAATAATATATATATATAGAGAGAGAAGGGGAGAGATAGAGAGAGAGAGAGAGAAAGGGAGAGAGAGAGAGAGAGAGAAAGAGACTGAGTGTGTGTGTGTATGTGTGTGTGTGTGTGTGTGAGAGAGAGAGAGAGAGAGCTTTCTGCTTTGCTATCCTAGCCTTCCACTTTGTAGCAAATTTTATGTTAGCATTAAGTCCGGACTACCTAGTAGGGACCGCAAGGTCTGTGTATCTATGTAACTCTCTGTAACTCAATCAACCCTTTTAACTACTACAGCTCCTTCTTAAGCTGCTAATTATAGCTAGAATAAAAACATATAACACACGTCACTGGAACTCAAAGGGTTAAATACAAGATATATAGAAGCAAAGAAGGAAAGAGTGAGTAAAGGTGAATATTGGCAGAGAGGGAGGGGGAGGGGTGATGGGGAGGGAGGGAGGGAGGGGGAGGGGTGATGGGGAGCGGGTAAAGGAGGGGAGGGGTGATGGGGTGATGGGGAGGGAGGGAGGGAGGGTGAGGGGTGATGGGGAGGGGGAGGGGTGATGGGGAGGGAGGGAGGGAGGGAGGGTGAATGGGTAGGAAGGGAAAATTGTTATATAGGAAAGGGGAGGGAGGGAGGGGTGATGGGGGGAGGGGTGATGGGGAGGGAGGGAGGGGTAAGGAAAACGGAGGAGCAATTTGGATGGAGAGATTGATAGAGGAGATATATATATATATATATATATATATATATATATATATATATATGAACATGTATTTGTGCGTGTAATCTGAGTTGCAATGGGTTAGTGAGGTCGATTCACAGCTATATACTCTATTCAAAATAATTAGGCCAAAATTCTCCCCTTAACCTCAACAGTCCATCAGCCACACCTTAAATCCTTTAGCAACTGATTTATCTTACATTTGGAATCCCATTACGCCATCAGACAGGGCACTATAGTCTATTCGCTGTAAGTAGGCGAGAAATCATGACCTCTAACCTCCATTAACTTAAAAACTACTAGAGTAATCGAGTAAATATGTCTACCATTTGGGAAGAGTCAGTTAAGGAATAAATGTGGAAATTTACAGCCAATTTGCTCTAGCCCTTTTTGGGTTACAGAGGATAGAGGTCATGATTTATCGCCTACTAACAGCGAATAGAATATAGCTGGGATACACAAAGATCGAGGTTTCAATGATTGCATTTCGGAAAAGGTTAACATGATTCTCTCTCTCTCTCTCTCTCTCTCTCTCTCTCTCTCTCTCTCTCACACACACACACACCCACACACACACACACACAATACCCCAGAGAGAGAGAGAGAGAGAGCGAATTCGAGAGAGTAATGTAACGTAGGGTCCTTCCAGCTCTCCTAAATTTTGAGTTCCCCCCCCCCCCCCCCTCCCCTCCCCTCCCCCTTTCCTTCCTTGAAGCCGGTATCACACGAGCGCTTTTTAACTCAACATTTATCCTCAACAACACTGGTCTGGCAGCTTATGTGGTCAACATATATAATATTTTGGTTGCCTAAAAGTTCATCTAACATCAGTCTCGTTTCCGATTCCAGTGCACAATATTCCAGACATGTTGCCAGAAAAGTGTTGATCATCGAATGTTGACTATAAAAGCTCTCGTGTGATACCGGCTTTAGAGTAGTGATTTGCATACCCAAGCCCCACCCACGGGATTCCCAGGCCTTCACTCTACACTGTTTCTTTTCATCTGACCTATCTGTAACTCAAAAAAGGGCCTAGAGCAAACTGGATGTAAATATCCACACTTATTTCCTGGTGAACGCTTCCCAAATGATAGAAGCGTCATTCCAATTGTTCTCATTCATTTCGAGGTTTCTTTAAAGTTTGAGTTATAAGAAGTTATTGAGTCAAGATTATTGTCAAGTTGGCTGGCGCTACCTCTAGTTTGTTATTGTTCCGTTATAGTTATCGATAAATCAGTTACGGTACCAAGGGGTTCAATTTACCGTCAGATGAAATTAAACCTATACCCTAATTAAAATTGCTTGAAAATCCGTGTGTCCAGACATGTTGGATCGAATATTCCTTGATGTTGGCCCTGTCACTCTTTCAACACTGGGGGAGGCACTCGTCACAGGAAATTTTTGCCTTTTGTCTCCCTCATCCACATAGAAAAACACAAATATTAAAAATAGTCTTATGTGTAGTATCGCCGCGAGCCTGCATTAAGTAACACCCCGTTCTTAAAAATTAATAATCAATTACAAACCCCAATGCACTTGAATAAACTAATGAAAGCATATGGCCCTCCCGGGATTCCAACTCGGAACACCACACCCAGAACATAAGCATCTAAACCATTACACCACCACATATCATATTCATGCATGCAGGGACAGTACGGTATTGCATCGGTAAATAAGAGGGATTGCTATAGTCTATTCGCTGTAAGTAGGCGAGAAATCATGACCTCTATCCTCTGTAACTCAAAAAGGGCTGGAGCAAATGGGCTGTACATTTCCACACCTATTCCTTGATGACTTTTCCCCAAATGGTAGAAATATTAGGTCGATTACTCTAGTCGTTTTTGAGTTACAGAGGTTAGAGGTCATGATTTCCCTGGCTGACTCTTCCCAAATGGTAGAAATATTAGGTCGATTACTCTAGTCGTTTTTGAGTTACAGAGGTTAGAGGTCATGATTTCTCGCCTACTTACAGTGAATAGACTTTAGTATGCTAGTAGCTAGGATACACAGGTCGAGGTATTATTGATTATATTTCGGAAAAGGTTAAAACATTCTCTCTGTCTCTCTCTCTCTCTCTCTCTCTCTCTCTCTCTCTCTCTCTCTCTCTCTCTCTCTCTCTCTCTCTCTCTCTCTCTCTCTCTCTCAGGTTTAACAGAGAGGTGACCTACGTGTATAGTCCACCAGATACTGTTGATCACAAAGGCGGGGTATAAGGGCTCTCTCACTCTCTCTCTCACACATGATATATATATATATATATATATATATATATATATATATAACCAATAATAATAATACCCTGACTCAATTTTTATGCCCAATAATTCCCGTCCATTTTCAGTTTGCGATAGGTCTTAATAGGTACTTGTTTTTTGGCCTATGTATCTATGTATTATTGAATTTCATCGCTAGACCTCCATCACTCTTCGAAAAACACCTCTCAAGATAAATTTGTACATTTTTCGGTAGAAAAAAATTCCCGGCCCAAACTCGGTTCCTTCTATAGGCTAATTAGAGGCTCGCTTTCGCTCGCAGGAAAAAATCGATGCCTAAAGGGCACGAAAGGTTTTAACATTGACAACAAAATGAGGCGAAAGGTCTCAAAATCGCCAAACTAACGGAACGAACGTCTTGAAACCTCAAAACTAATATGCTTAACATGAGGGAGAAGGGGGTCCATACAAAGCGAATAGTACCCCGTTAATACGGCCCATTTGCATACGGGATTAGCGGAATAAGGCAATTGATCCGTCAAAATAAAACTCTCCCTATAAAGTTACGAGCACTTAAGGGGAGATGGACTGGTATTCTGGTACCTCTTCTTCCTCATGTTTAGCCCCATTGTTTGTGTGTTTTTTATTTTAAGACGTTCGGCCCACTAGTTTAGTAGCGATTTTAAGACCTTTCGACCTATTGTTTTTTTAGATTTTAAGACGTTCGGCCCATTAGTTTAGCTATTTTAAGACCTTTCACCCCATTTCTTGGTCAATATTAATACCTGTGGATACCTGTGCACAGGATGGGATAAATGGAACGTCAGGCAGGTAAAGTCTGATGAAAGGTTGGGATTTAGGGGATGAGGCGGGGGTGTTAGCGAGGAAGGGGGGGGGTAGGGAGGGGATGTGAGATATCGAGGGGAGAGGGAAGGGGGTGGGGGGGGGTGGAATGAAGAAGGGGAAAGAGAGAGTGAGTGCGTGTGAGAGTGAGTGAGAGTGAGTGAAAGTGGGAGAGAGAGAGAGAGCGAGAGTAAGAGTAAGAGAGAGAACAGATAACCTGACGTCTGTATTAATTTTAACCCTTTGACCACCATGACACCTTTTTAACTTTGATGTTGGCTAAAATGAGATGATTTTATGCAGTTTAAGAAGGACCTATGTTACCACTATCAACACCCACCTCACCCGTTCACCCATCTCTCCCCCCCCCCTCCCCCCTCACCTATTATCACCAACGTCACCCATTCACCCATAACCCCACCCATCACCCACTCACCCCTCTCCCACCCCACCATCATCCACGTCACACATTTACCCATCTGTCCCACCCATCACCCACCTCACTCATTCACCATCTCCCCGACTAACAACCACGTTAGCCATTCACCCATCTCCCCTACCATCACCCACGTTACCCATTCACCCCTCTCACCCACTACCAAAGCCCTCACCCATTCACCCACCCACCCCACTACCACTCATTCACCCCTCTCCCCATCACCCCACCCCGTCAATGCAGCCTATTATTGATGAGTCTACCACTACACAATCGATTACCTCTCTCTCTCTCTCTCTCTCTCTCTGGGTTGTATCCATTCGACCCCATTCAGCCTATTGTTTTAAGACGTTTACCCCCATCCAGGTGTCGATTTTTTCCTGGCGAGCGGAAGCGAGCGAATATATATATTTAAAAATGTGTTTGACAGCGGGCTAAATTTGTACATTTTTCGATAGTAAAATGTCTTCCCGGATTTCTCCATACAATGTTTGCTCGCTATCGCTCGCCACGAAAAAAATTATACCTGGATGGGGATAAACGTCTTAAAACAGTAGGCTGAATGGGGCCGAATGGATACAACCCAGAGAGAGAGAGAGAGGAGAGGAGAGAAAAATATCAGGTCACCCCCCCTTAACCCCTTCTATACCAGCGACGTCCCCCATTCACCCATTTCACCTCTCTCTCTCTCTCTCTCTCTCTCTCTCTCTCTCTCTCTCTCTCTCTCTCTCTCTCTCTCTTATTGATGAGTCTCCCCACTACACTATCGATTAACTCTCTACCTTCTTAGTCTTACTTCGACCATACTGTGGAATTTGTTCTTTCGTTTCGTTTAACCCTTCGAAGCTTATGACGCATTTTGACAGTTTATTCTGGCTATCATTAGACGATTTTATGCAGTTTAGAAAGAATCTGTGGGAAGGATTAGGGTAAAGACTACCGGTACCTCAATAATATTAACCCTCGGACTTCCACCCACCCTTCCTAGTCTGAATAAAATCGTCTAATAATAGCCAGAAAACAGAAAAGAAATGAGTCATTGGATCTTGGAAGAGTTCATTTATATACCGAATTATTAGTTAGGGGATAGTAGGGATTATCTGCCATTAAACCTTTCTTGTCACTTGAGGCATGCTATGCTTACAGGTACCGTACCTACCCGATAGCACTATCGTTAGTGAGTGCTGTATTTTTGTTTGTAATATTATAGATATCTTATCAATATTTGTATTTTGTACTATTGTTAATGTCTTGTCATGTTGCAAATTTGATTTTAAATGAACATTTTGACATTTGACATGTAGTTTCTTTATTCATGCAGAGTTTAGTCAAATTGACCAGAACGTCCCGGACTTCTCAAATTGACTAATTCTTTGAACGTGACGATAGTGCGTTGTTATGTGTGCGATTAGTTTGCTTGGGAAACAGATTGACTTGCTCATGTAGTAATGTACACCCTATGTGGTGGATTGTGTTCTTTTATTTCATAAATGTTATTTTAGTAAGCGTTGTTTCCACATAGCGATTTTGATAAGTTAATTTGACTTTATATTGTCTTTGTCCCAATTTTGGTTTGTTTAGTTTGCAAGTTTTACATTTTAATTTACCGGTGACGACCTTTGTTATTTTATTTCAGCTACATTTAGACTATTTTATGAAGCTTAGGAAGGATAGATGGTAGCTAAAAAGATTGATTGAGATAGTGTGTAGCCTTTCATGGGTAAAGGTATTTCGTAGGCTAATAAATATCGCCTTATAGTTGCCAGAATATAATTTAAGACGTCGTCGGAACAGAAGGGGTTAAGATAAAATTCGTCTCCTATTTTTGCTTTCAGTGCTACAGTTGGTGTTCAGGTTTCACAAGTGTCTCTCTTCGCCGCAATGTTGCATCTCTCTTGCTATTCTATCGCTACTACAATAATCAATGTTCCTCAGAGCTCTCCCAGTGTTTTTATAATGTAAGACTTGCAAAATAAACAAACCAAAACTGGGACGACACAAGAAAGGAACTAATCAAAATCGCTAGGCTTGTGTGGAAAAAATGCTTACTAAAATACAAATTTGAAATAAAAGAAACACAATCCACCACATAGAGTGTACATAACTACATGAGCAACTTAATGTGGTTCCAAGTATACCACCTCCTCTACGTAGGGTACGTAGTGCCCGTCTTGCAACACAATCCCACCCGTACTCTGTGCAACTCTCCAACCCAGGAGTGAAACGTTATTCTCAGTCTCTCTTGTAGGCCTATTCAACTACTGATCTCTGGAACTATCTTCCAGATTCAGTCTTTCCCTCTTCCTATGACTTAAAATGCTTCAAACTCTTTGTGTCCAGGCATTTTGGCTCGAACGTCCCTTGATTTTGGCCCTGTCACTCTTTCAACTCTGGGGGAGACTCGTTACAGGCAGTTATGCCTTTTGTCTCTTTCATACACAAAGAAACAAAAGTGTTCAGTCATAATTAGAATGCATAAGCTGACATTTTACGCAGTTGCCATCATGGAGTTACACAATTTAATTACAGCGAAACTGCCGAGCGATATTTCAGAATTCCTACCTTTACCTGTGAGTGCAAATGATTGATTCTGACGTGGAAGTTAAGAGGACAGTGTTTATTAGTTGGGGTCTATTTATATATATATATATATTAATATATTTATTAGTTTCCTCGCTAGACCTCCATCAAACTTATAAAAACACTCGCTAGACACCCCTTCAAAATAAATGTGTACATTTTTCGGTAGAAAAAATGTCCCAGCCAAAATTACAAGCTTACTATCTTTCGCCAGGAAAAATATCGACACCTAAATAGCAAGAAAGATCTTAATAGGCCTATTGACAAAGACATCGGGTGAAAGGTGTTAACATCGCCAAACTAATGGGCCAAACGTCTTATGATCTCAAAACAAATGGAACTCAACACGAGGGAGAAAGGGTACCAGAAAAACGACCCATCTCCCCTTAAAATGTTTGTCAATCATCTCCCTGAATGTAAAATCCAATTTACGAACGACAAACTGGAAATATTCAGCCGTGTTAGAGAGAGAGCAAGGTATTGGGATCTCTCTCTCTCTCTCTCTCTGTCTCTCTCTCTCTCTCTCTCTCTCTCTCTCTCTCTCTCATACACTCACATACGTTAGAGAGAACAAGGTATTTGTTTCTCTCTCTCTCTCTCTCTCTCTCTCTCTCTCTCTCTCACTCACTCTCACTCACTCTCTCTCTCTCTCACACACACATACACACACATACGTTAGAGAGAAAAAGATATTTGTTTTCCTCTCTCTCTCTCTCTCTCTCTCTCTCTCTCTCTCTCTCTCACACACACATACACTCACATACGTTAGAGAGAACAAGGTATTTGTTTTCCTCTCTCTCTCTCTCTCTCTCTCTCTCTCTCTCTCTCTCTCTCACACACACACTTGAACGACATGAAAGTAAAGCGACTGACCTCACAATCCCCCAACTACCAGGAAAATTCAGTGTAGCATTTGCCATATATGACAATATTCAGTGTAGCATTTGCCATATATGACAATATTCAGTGTAGCATTTGCCATATATGACAATATTCAGTGTAGCATTTGCCATATATGACAATGTTTAAGGCATTGTATTTATTGATAACGTATTCACTAATTTAGACTTATAATTTATACAACTAATTCTGATATCAAGTGGATTGATATTTGCATATATATATATATATATATATATAAACACCCTTTTATGAACTTCTTTAAATAATCGACATACTTCTCGCTTGATAATAGATATACTGTATATGTGGTAAACAAATAGTATTGCAAGTATGAAAATACAGCTAAATGTTTGATAACATTGTGCTTAGAAAAACACCCCCTAGACCCCCCTTCAAGATAAATTTGTACATTTTTCGGTAGAAAAATTTCCCGGCCAAAGGCCGGTTCCTCTTATAATTTCAGACACGCTATCGCTCGCCAGGAATTAATCGACACATAAATGGCACGAAAGGTCTTAAAATTGCCAACGAAATAGGGCGAAAGGTGTTAAAATCGCCAAACTAAGGACCCGAACGTCTTCTAATCTCAAAACAATTGGGACTTAACACGAGGGAGAAAGGGGACCAGAAAAACTACCCATCTCCCCTTAACCTCAACAGTCAGTCTATCAGCCTCGCCAGAATGTCCTTGTATTCCTTCACATAGTCATTTAAGTATACAAACAAAAGGTTAGATCCTGAACTGATTTTCAGATGCCTAGTTACTAAGAAACATTGACCCCTATCTGGTCAATATACAGGAGGCGCTACAATATAGGTAGCAAAATTCTAATGGTAGTTTTGGGTTCCTATCATCATATGCTTCATTTCTATATACTTTTTATCCCCGGGAAAAAGAAAAAAAAATCTTGGGATTTTTCATTTATTTTCTTGGAATTTTTTGTTTTGGTCATTAACCTAACCAAAAAACCTAACCTAACCTAACCTAATAGCCCCCAAATACATTTAGGTTAGGTTAGGTTAGGTTTTTTGGTTAGGTTAATACAACAAATAAAAACAAAATCCAAGAAAAAAATAAAAAACCCAAGATTTTTTGTTTTTTCCCCGGGGATAAAAAGTATATAGAAATGAAGCATATGATGATAGGAACCCAAAACTACCATTAGAATTTTGCTACCTATATTGTAGCGCCTCCTGTATATTGACCCAATATCTTTAACCTAACCTAACCAAAGCCTATCCTAATCTAACCTAACCTTACCTAGTATATTAGTGGACTATTTATAAATGTAAAACGTAAAAATGTGTTGTAACATTACTAAATTACTGAGATATAAACACAGGATTATACCAAACAAAATTGCTCCGATTTGACATAGCCTACTGATATTGATTGATAGTACTTACAACTTTTGGTGATCGTCCTCTGAACTAAGCTGCTGCCCAAGAGCGTAGGTTATTCCTCACATGTTCATCGTTACAAGATGGGTTGGGTGTGAGAGGGATATGCCTTGTGTGGGCCAATCGGCTTTTTGCAGACTCCCATTTTCTATGTTCTTATGTCCTCATGTTCTTATGTTACGTTTCCTAAATCACTAAATCACTCACTTGTTCACTCTCGTTTGCCTGAACAAAAATCGACACCTAAATAGCACGAAAGGTCTTAAAATTTAAAAAAAAATGGGGCGAAAGGTCTTAAAATCGACAAACTAATAAGGAAAACATCTTAAAATCTGAAAACTAATGGGGCTAAACATGAGGGAGAAGGCTGTCCAGAAAAACCAGCCCATCTCCCCTTAAGTACGACAACCAGATTAAATTATTTGATTGTGACTTAAGATTAGACGAATATGTTTAGCTTAGGAAGGACCTCTCATGATCCAAAGGCAGGTTCACTATGTGCCTCCAACAGATCCTTCTTAAGGGGAGATCTCCACTTGAGGGATTTTTTTCTTGACCCCTTTCTCCCTCATGTTTAGCCCCATTGCTTTTGATATTATAAAACGTTTGCCCCATTAGTTTAGCGATTTTAAGAACTTTCACCCCATATTAAGGCCTTTCGTGCAATTCAGGTGTCGATTTTATCCTGGCGAGCGATAGCGAGCCTGTAATTTAAGAGGAACCGGCCTTCGGCCGGGACATTTTTCTACCGAAAAATGTACAAATTTATCTTGAAAGGGACTCAAGGGGGTGTAATTTTAAGCTTGATGGAGGTCTAGGGAACAAACTAAATACCTCCCCTTAAACTGAATGCAATCGTGAATCAGATTGAAACTTTAAAAGGCGAAATTATATTAAGAAAGCTAACAATATAAAATAACGAAGCACTTACATATGATCAGTTTTGCGTTAAGGGGAGAAGGGTCGTTTTTCTGGCCCCCCTTGTCCCTCGTGTTTAGTCCCATTGACGTTTAGATTATAAGGTGTTCGGCCAATTGGTTCGAAGATTTTAAGACTTTACGCCCCCATTTTTTTTTTTTTTTTCAATATTAACCCACTGAGCCCGGGGAGCTAGTTATAAATAAATGTACCACCAGGGACCATCAGGTTTTGAAAAAAATAAAAATTCCAGAAACAATAGCGAATGGGTTAGGAATGAAGGAAAAACCACAAAAAACGATCAAAAAAGGTAAAAAATTGGTCCTACGGAGGCCCCGAAAACGGATTTTACAAGAATAAAAAATTGAAGGCAATTTCCCCTAGAAACCATGTTTTTGCACGCTCACGCGCACGCAGTTGGACTTTGAGAGTTTTCAACCATCGGCATGGTTGCGTGGGATACTTACACAGTTCCCATACAAATCTGAGCCCTCTAGGTGCCATAGGACCGGAGTAATTAACACTGACGCGACGTATGTGACGCTGGGGTTTAGCGTTACATACATTGCCGACGCACTGTTTGCGTCGCTGGGGCTCAGTGGGTTAAGAACTTTCGTGCCATTTAAGTGTTGATTTTTTGCTGGCGAGCGATAGCGAGCCTGAAATTTTAAGAGGAACCGGCCATTTCTACCAATAAATTTATAAATTTATCTTGAAGGGGGTCTAAGGAGTGTTGTTCTAAGCTTGATGGAGGTCTATCGAGGAAACTAGGAAATTAATGAGTTAATATGCAAATAGACCAAATATATAGACACTACCCCCTTCAACTAAATGCAATCGTGAACTTATAACCAGAATAAAACTCAAAATGGCGAAATTATATTGAGAAGGTTAACAATACAAAAACGAAGCACTTACATATATGATCAGTTTCGCGTTAAAATCACAATAATTCGGTTAACTCACACAATAATTATCCACATATGTTGCACACCAGATTAAATATTTCCTAAAACTTCTCTAGGTTGACTAATTGGTTCTTGGCGTTCCCATCTTTTCTCTTGGTTAATGCCTTCAAATTCCCCGAGAACCCGAGTCACACGGCAAGAGGGTGGGGCGGCGTGCATCCTACCCCTTCTACGGCTAGAGGGTAACTGAGGGATGGCAGGGTTGAGGGGGGGACGGGGGTAGGGAAGATTTACAGCATTACCAACTCCAAAAATCAGACTCCGCTAGATTCGCCCTAAGAATATCTAAGAAGGTCTCAAGATAGTATGGCGAAAATCGATAGTAAATAACGTATTATGGTGAAGGTCAGGTGAAGGTATTGAGGAATAAGCCTTTACAACGGCACCTCGTAGCTACTTTTTACTTTTCCTATTTTCTGAAGAGTGTAGAGAGGGGAGAAGGGGTGTTGGAGAGAGAGGTAGCTGTTGGAGTGGCTTTGTTATGTGTGTTATTAGTCTGTATACGTCGTCGAGGTGTGGGTGCAATCATGTGAAGCCCTCTAGGACGTACTACCACACCCACTAAATGTGTAGAATATAATATAATGGCTGTGACCTTTAACAAGATCTTACCAAGAGTCCATGTCCAGATACTCAAATGCACTATAAATGTAGGTATGTGCTATATAATAGGTATGTACTATATATGTAGGTATGTGCTATAAATGTAGGTATGTACTATATATGTAGGTATGTACTATATATGTAGGTATGTGCTATAAATGTAGGTATGTACTATAAATGTAGGTATGTACTATATATGTAGGTATGTACTATAAATGTAGGTATGTACTATATATGTAGGTATGTACTATATATGTAGGTATGTACTATATATGTAGGTATGTGCTATATATGTAGGTATGTACTATATATGTAGGTATGTACTATATATGTAGGTATGTGCTATAAATGTAGGTATGTACTATAAATGTAGGTATGTACTATATATGTAGGTATGTACTATATATGTAGGTATGTACTATAAATGTAGGTATGTACTATATATGTAGGAATGTACTATACAGTATATGTAGATATTTGCAGGGTAGCAATTGATAGGGGTAATGGAACAATGCTTTGCTCACAGGTACTGTACAGCTATCTCCATAAGAAGTGTCACAGGTACTGTACAGCTATCTCCATAAGAAGTGTCACAGGTACTGTACAGCTATCTCCATAAGAAGTGTCACAGGTACTGTACAGCTATCTCCATAAGAAGTGTCACAGGTACTGTACAGTTATCTCCATAAGAAGTGTCACAGGAAACTATACTCAGTTTCTTTTCAGCTGACGATAAATTGAATCCCTTAGCAGCTAATTTCTCGAGCCTTAATGGAAAAATATGAAACCACTATGTCTCTGCAACATATTTAGACCTAGTTTATATAATTAGCACCATATTTCACTACAAAATCATGTTAGTAACTGAGAAATGTTGATGGTAACTTTGCAATTTACCGCCAGTTGAAAAGAATCAGACTAAAGCTCCCTCCACCCTCCCTGGTAAAGGAGTAATTGGTAATGTTGGCATGGTGTACTCAACCTTTAACTGTGTTGGTGGTGTAATGGTTTAGATGCTTATATTCTGGGTGTAGTGTCCCGAGTTCGAATCCCGGGAGGACCATATGCTTGCATTAGTTTATTGAAGTACATTGGGGTTTGTAATGGATGATTAATGTTAAGAACGGGGTGTCACTTATCCCCACACAAACTACCAGAATCCCTCACTCCCCAATTGGCCACTTGCGAGTTTCAGGTTATGAGGAAGTTGAAGACATACACATCGATATTAAACAGAAATACAATAATAATGTTTCTAATAGATAAAAAAGTATGCAGAATTGGGTTGTATGTATTTATATAAGCACCGAAACCGCAATACAGGTGATACTTCTGTTAATTATCGATGTCTACAGCTCCAACTTCCTTATAGCCAGAAACTCGCAAGGGGTCAATTGGCAATGTTGGCATCCCCACACAAACTACCGGAATCCCTCACTCTCCAATTACTTCCCTCCCTTTACCTCCCTTCCCCCAACCCTCTTCTCTATCCCGACCCCACTCCAAAACAAGGAACTGGAGTTTTTGCAGAGAGGCTCCAGTCCTGACGTTGTTCTTGACTTACAGTGTGCTGGCTTAATAATCCTATATGGTTGATGGCCTCTGAAGTCGTATTTTAATTAACTGTATAACCCTCTTCATCAAGGGACTGGGGTTCTCGAAAGGGGGATTGAGTCCTGACGTTATTCCTGACTTACAGTGTGCTGGCTTAATAATCCAATATGGTTGATGATCTCTGAAGTCCTGTTTTAACTAACTGGGGGGGGGGGGGATTTCCTTAGTTTTCAAGATGGAGAGCCCAATACTTGGCATGCATACTAAGGTCTTAAGCCGGGGGATGGGGAGCCCCCCCCCCCCCCCCCACTCCCTCAGTTTTCAAGAAGGAGAGCCCATACTTGGCGTGCATACTAAGGGGGGTGCCTGAATAGGTTTTAAGCAGGGTGAGTCTGCCCCCCCCCCCCCCCACCCACTCCCTCAGTTTTCAAGATGGAGAGCCCATACTTGACATGCATACTAAGGGGGGTGCCAGAATATATTTTAAACCTTTTTTTTTTTTTTTTTCCTCTCACCCCCCGGTGGGAGGGGGATGGAGCCCCCACCACAAAGATAGACAGCCAATACTTGGATTTTCCCCCCCGGGCAGCGCCGGGTACCTCGGCTAGTAAGTATATAAGCAACATGTTTTTGCATTTTAAAACTTATGATTAATTGTAAAATAATGAAAAACTTCAAGAAAAGATTATATATATTTATTTGAACATTAAAAGAGGAATTATTTAATACAGAGGATGGGGCTACTTTAGGGAGCCCACCTCGTTTTTGTTTTCTCTTTCTACCCCTCTCTCTTTGGTTTGTATCCATTCGGCCCCATTCAGCCTACTGTTTTAGGACGTTTACCCCCCATCCAGGTGTCAATATTTTCCTGGTGAGCGGGTGGATAACCGTCTTAAAACAGTTGGCTGAATGGGGCCAAATGGATACAAACCAGGGAAAGAGAGAAAAGGAGAGACAGATAAAACAAGCCTTAAGTAATACATACTATAAAACAAGTTGTCTGTTATAAGAATAGAAAGGTTATGAAGAAGATTATGATTGGTGTTGTCTTTCCACATATACATAAAATTAGAGGGAAGGAGATGTTTATACATTCCAATCAAATATATACAATATCAGCTTGTTTTTCTTTCGTTTTCTTTTCTTTTTTCTTCGAAAGAACCATAAGAATCGTGTGAGAATCAAAGGAATGTCATATATTTAAAATCCCCGTACAGTAGTAAGTAGTAGTAAGGTTTTAAAGTATCCATGGACAGGCGACACACGGTCTGGGGTTGCTAACGGTTTTTCATTGTTCCCTTTCACCCAGCTATGAATGTTTACCAGATACCTCCACATAATATGAACTATTAGACCAGATATATCGAGTCCTAACTGGACGCGACCGCATCTTTCGTGGGGTTTTACCAAATTTCATGCAGGGCTAAAGGACGCGATCTCGCGTCCATACGTGCGCCAGGGCAAAAGTAGCTCATGACGCGATCGCGTATATACGTGCGTCAGAGGGTTAAGCATCGTCTAACTAATAAGAGTCAGAAAGCAGAAAAGTAATGCTTAGTCGGATCTTGAAGGGGTTAAACACTGCCACAGTTAAAGCCTTCACCTGCATGGACGAAGTAAGTAGAATCAAATAGCAATAAATATGAAAGTTGGGTGACTCAAAATTCTCTCTCAGAAGTCAATACACAGTTCCTCATATTTCTACACACATATATATATAAATATATATTATATAACAGTAGTTCACCACCTGCAAGTGGCACCGATTAGCGTGTTGCCCATAGGTAATTTGTTTAGGGTTTATTCCCCTTGATGGGTTGCCCACCAAGGCTAACGAGTCCCATCCACCCAGAAACACCCCTATCAGATATCAGGGAGAGCGCTAAAACCAGAGACAACCCTATTACATTAGAGGGGACTAATGCTAAATAGTACCCTCGTGTTTAGGAATGATGGCCTGTCTGATAACACTTTTCCTATAGTCGGGAGTTTTTTCCCAGCTGATGTTAAATTGAATCCCTTAGCATTAGAATTCTCGATTCTTAATGGAAATATATGATTCTGCTGTCTCTGCGTTATAATGTTGCCAAGGTTTCATATTCAGCAACAAAATTCGCCAAAAAATCATAGTAATAGCCGAGGAATCAGGATGGCAAGATAGGAATTTGCCATCAGCTGGAAACAAACGGACTTTAGTATAGATGCAGTTTTTACCACAATGCATGCCCTGCTCAAGAGCGGGGCTAGGGCGGGTGCTCTGATGTTTCAAGGACTTCAATGGACAGTTGTCACAGATTGCTAGACCGCACCGTCCACCACAGCACTATCGTCTGCCAATAACACACACTGACTGGCCCGAGCCTCGAACCCTCGACCACTCGGTTTGCAGGTGAGTGCTCTATCAACCGCGCTACGGCCTGTGGCATGTGAATTAACCCTTACAGTACCGGTGACGTCCTTTTCACTTTACTTTGGCTACTATTAGACGATTTCGTTAAGTTCAAATGGGCCTCCAGCAATTACCAGACTTCGAACAATCTCACTTAACCTTTCTTAATACTACACATCCTTGTTAACCTGCACGCACTCGTCTAAATATAGCTAGAATTAATTATAAAGACATCGCTGGTACAGAAGGGGTTAATATGGTCTCAGTCGAAACTTTCGCGGCAGGATTCGTTTAACTTTTCCCGGCAGGCTTCTATCGCCCCAACTTCCTTCTCTTGTCCCTCCTTCTTCTTCTCTTTCTTCTCCTTCTTTTCTTCCTCCTCCTCCTCCTCCCGGCCCCTCCTTCAGCGCCTCCTACAGCTTATGGAGGTTCTCGCAGGACTTGGACTTGTCAATGAGGCACATCTTGTTAAGGAGTTCCTTGGCCGCTTGGAGGTTCAGGGAGGTCTTGGAGGCCGACATCTTCTTCAAGCGCTTCCTCTGGGCGGTCAGACGTAGCCGGACCTGGCAATACGGGAGAGAGAGGTTCATTAATATACCCTGTTCCAAGGTGGTAGGCCACAAAGGAGTACAAAGGAAGTCAAGCAACAACAGATCTAGCGACCCTCGAGGCTGCTTGCCCTCCAAATCACTGCTGTCCAAAGTGTCCAACAGTGGTTCAGAGTATGTAAGGACCACATATTGTGAACCTTAACCTCTGTAACTCAAAAAGGGCTAGAGCAAATGGGCTGTACAGTGGTGATAACAAGTCATGTCTCAGCGGTTATTACGTCTGGCTCTCTCAGTGCTGTATTTATGTCTGTCAGATGTTGAATAGGGTGGGTAAGTGTAGGAACAGGTTTGTATATATCACTCGAAATTAAGAAATCTTGTTTAGATATGGCCGATACCGATTATAGAACAAAATATACATGGTGCCGAGACATCACTTATTAGGCGACTGTACATTTCCACATCTATTCCCAAGCTGACCTTTCCCAAATGGTAGAAATGTGAGTTCGATTACTCTAGTCGTTTGTGAGTTATAGAAGTTAAAGTTCAAGAGTTTTGGCCTTGTTATTCAATACAGGGTATACTGTATATCAACTGTCTTCGTGGGGCAATGCATAAGGTGTTGATTTTCGGTGTGAGCGTCCTGGGTTCGAATCCACGGACTGCCACATGTGTTTGTAATATTTCATTAATCGATTTTAGGAGTAGAGTTGGTTGTTGGATAGAACATAATAATTGATGGAACCTAAACTAGGATATTACATTTCTTTACACAGAGATGCATGTTGGTGGTGTAATGGGTTAGATGCTTATGTTCTGGGTGTGGTGTCCCGAGTTCTAATCCCGGGAGGATCATAATCATGCTTCCATTAGTTTATTCTAGTGCATTGGGGTTTGTAATGGAGGATTAATGTTAAGAACGGGATGTTAGTTAACTGTATTATATATCTTAACACAGAGACGTATGTGAGGTTTATATTATTTAACTTTAAAATAATAACAAAGAAAAACAAATAACAAATAAATAAAAGCCCTGCGGACGGGGAAGAACAGGACAGCACCACTGGGAAATTTGTGTGCAGGCTGAATTAAACATGAAAACAAGCTCGAAAAAATAGTGTGGCAATATTTGTGTATATTTGTGTATATCTGTGTATATTTGTGTATATCTGTGTATATTTGTGTATATTTGTGTATATCTGGGTATATTTGTGTATATCTGTGTATATTTGTGTATATTTGTGTATATCTGTGTATATTTGTGTATATCTGTGTATATCTGTGTATATTTGTGTATATTTGTGTATATTTGTGTATATTTACTGTATACGTGTTGGTGAATCCCCCCTCCCCCCACCCACAAAACAAAAATATATAAAAATAAATAAATAAATAAATAAAAATTACAATAAAATAAATACATACAAAAATCTGAATATTTTATTGATTTTATTTTAAGTAATATTATGTTGGAATAATTGGGATACGCACACATAGATACACGCATAAATATATCCCCTCATACGTACACACACACACACACACACACCAATCCCTTCAAATAATGTCCCCAGACGGTATCATTCATAGCAAATATTCGATACAGAATTCTCTCTCTCGCTTTTTCTATTTTTGTTCGCATGTTTGATTGTGTGCGTGTTATGTGAATGTGTGTGTGTGTTGATGTGTATGTGTATATATATATATATGTGTGTGTGTGTGTTGCAATCAATTTTAAATACTATTGATGTCCATGGCTCTCTCTCTCTCTATATATATATATATATACCGGTATATGTTATACATACAACACTTATCTTCTGATCTACTGTAACTACTGTTTCCAATTGGGGTAGAGAAAACCTTATTGCCTTTAATGCTTCCAACCCCCAATTTCTCCATCTATCTACCCGTCAGGAGCTCCCAACGGACTATGCCTTACACTTTAACAATACAAAAAAAAAAAAAATCCTTCATCTTCTCTCAATATTCTTGGTGTCTCTTTTTCTTCTGCTCTCACTTGGAAGGACCATATTACCAGTATTGCTAAATCAGCCTCCCCAAAGCTGGGTGTGCTCAACCGCCTCAAGGGGTTCTTTACTCCTGCACAGCTTCTTGCTCTGTACAAGGGCTCAGTGCGTCCTTGTATTGTTCATATGTGTGGGGAGGATCCTCTTACACAGCACTCGTAGACAAAGTAGAAAGGAAGGCCTTTCGTAACATTAATTCCTGTCCACTCACCAACTCTATGCAATCTCTCTCTCTTCGCCGCAATGTTAAAGCTCTCTCGCTATTCTATCGCTAATACAATAATCATTGCTCCTCAGAGCTCTCCCAGTGTACACCACCTCTAAGTAGGGTACGTGGTACCCATCTTGCAACACAATCCCACCCCTACTCTGTGCAACTCTCCAACCCAAGAGTGAAATGTTACTCTCAGTCTTTCTTCCATTCAACAGCTAAACTCTGGAACTCTCTCCCAGAATCAGTCTGTCCCTCTTCCTATGACATAAATTGCTTCAAACTCTGTGTGTCCAGGCATTTTGGCTCGAATTTCCCTTGATTTTGGCCCTGTCACTCTTTCAACTATGGGGGAGGCACTCGCTACAGGCAGTTCTGTCTTTTGCCTCCCTCACTCACATAGAACAAAAAAACTCACCTGTTTAACCACTCCCACCAACAGTTCGTCAATGTTGTGTTGGATGCCACTGGAGGTTTCGATGAATTTACTGTCGTGATTTCTGGCCAGGGATTTGCCCTCTGGTGGTCAGAAAAGAGAGAGAGAGAGATACTTCAATTGTTAATAATACACTCTGAGGTAGTCATGATATATACATTATGAATAACACATTTTTGAATAGCTACTTGGCTCACTAGTTGACTCAACCCCTACTGTACCATGGCATAGTAGATTAAAAGTACCCTCCAGTACCAGACTTGTTGCCAAAAACAATGAGACAACACCCTCTCAGCTCAAGAATTGGTGGGTAACTGACTCGGCTGGCCTGGAGTAGCTGCTAGGGACCATGATAAGTGTTGCCAACTCCTAACAGCAGTGCCTCCAAGTCATGATAGCAGCTCCAGCTAGATATTAGCAGAACAAGGATCGTATATTACTGACGGCTGAGAGCCGTCACTGGTACTGGTGCGTCACTTTTTTACTGACGGCTGTGAGACGTCGCTGGTATTTAAGGGGTTAATGAACAATGGATATAATTATTTGGCACACTACCATTTAATAGGGGCATTCTCAGTAGCGGATACATTGTCCGAATCGTGATATCTACAGTTTAGAGACTAGACACAATGGTCAATCATGGCCATTGGAAATCTGGCATAGTTTTTGGATGGCAAAAACTGATAAACCCGTACTGTAGTAATAAAAGTCCCCAGCAGTCTCAAGCAATGTGGCCAAAATGGCAGGAGAGACCACCTTTCCACCCCCAGAGATGAGGCAACACTGGCCCTCCCACCATTTAGTGGGTCTCATATAAGCTGAGAAGTGTTGCCATACCGGGAGCAATGCTCAAGCGGTCGTGGTAACTGGTACAGCCTTGTACAGGTAGTTACAAGGAAAGTACATTACTGACGATTATATCCATCGCTGGGACTGGGGAGTTACTTATCTACCGACGACTATAGTCGTCTCTGGGATTGGAGGGGTTAACTGACTAACATATAAACAAGGTGCCTCAATGACTCTAAAACATTCATGACTTGGCGAACTAACCAATATACAAAACTTTAACTAAATAACTACCTGATTGACTGACTGAAAAACTCACCACTGGTGTTGACAATCCTGGACCTGGCCAGATCGACCTTGTTGCCGACGACAATAACGGCCTTGTCCTTGGCGTAGTTCTGGCGCCACAGGTACGTTAAGGTGTCCTCGGCCTTCTTGAACGAGGCCTTGTCCGTGATGGAGTACACCACCACGCACGCATGGGGGTCGTACGTCGAGAGAGAATTTTCAACCTGCGGGAGTAAAAGTGGAGTTTACAGTGGCGCTAATAAGTCATGTCTCAGCTGTCATTACGTTTGGCACGCTCTGTGCTGTATTAATGTCTGTCAGATGTTGAATAGGGTGGGTAAGTGTAGGAACATGTTTGTTTATCTCACTCGAAAAGAATAAATCATGTGTAAATATTGCTGATACCAATTATTGATCAAAACATAATTGGTGCCGAGACATCACTTATTAGGCCGACTGTAACAGCCTCCAGCCATAATAAATATTTATCTATGAGAATATTTTTATCTTTACAGTCAAACCATGCAAATCGCATTCTGCGCCTCAAGGGGTTAATTAACACTTACAGTGCGGGTATATTTCCGCATATTTCCGCTATATTAGGGCTCATTCAGGCAGTTCTGAATGATTAAGAATGATCAAGAAAATAGCTTCAAAATGACAGCAGAACTACTACTACTACTACTACTACTACTACTACTACTACTACTACTACTATACAAACTGGTTGTATACAGTACCGACATCTCGTGAGCTGGGTGGTCAATAAACGTAACCTCACTCTCCTCACCATCCAGCAACACAGACACACTCTTCTCACCAAACTCATCATCTGAAACACAAAATCAACAATCACGGTCAGTAGCAATATACAGAACGGTAAATAGGTTATAACAATTACCTGCACATGATCAGGTTAGTCATGTTAGGAGATCAGTGGAGTTTTAAGGGATCTCGAGATGGTCGTTATTTCTGGATACCCTTTTCGCTCGTGCTTTAAGACGCTCGGCCCATTAGTTTGGCGATTTTAACATCTTTCGCCCCATTTCTTTGTCAATTTTATAGCCTTTCGTGCCATTTAGTTATCGATTTTTTCCTGGCGAGCGATAGCGAGCCTGAAATTTTAAGAGAAACCGGCTCTATCGAAAAATGTACAAATTTATCTTGAAGGGGGTATATATATATTTTTGTTAAGCTTGATGGAGGTCTAGTGGAGAAACTAAGAAATAAAGGTATGAATGACCAAACAAACGATCTGTCTCCCCTTAATAGGATTTATACAAAATTACCTACACATGATCGTAACCATAGCATTGTACTAGAGCCCGTTCATGCTAGGGTGGGCAGAAATCTTAACCCCTAAAACCTCTCATAACTCAACAAAAGACTAGAGTAATCGAGCTAATATTTCTACCACATAGGAAGACTTGGGAAATTGACGGCTTATTTGCTCTAGCCCTTTATGAGTTACAGAGGTTAGGGGTTACGATTTCTGCCCAACCTAGAATGAACGGACTATAGTCTCTGGTCAAGGATTATGCAGTGTGAGTGGACATGTTTTCAAGTTTCGCAATGGAAAACACTATACATATTTCGCAATATTTGTTGAAACATTCATATACTGTATACCTTTGTTACAAATCTCTCTTAGTGCTACAGCTTCCAAACATCTATATATTATATATATATTTTGTTGATATATGAAATATATATATACCGGTATATATATATATATATATATATATATATATATATATATATATACCGGTATTTTTTTTTTTTTTTTTTCTCTTTAATACATACGAGATTGAAAGAAATGGCAATTTCTGCGTTGGAAATTTTATTATTCAAAGTTTCCAGGTCTCTGATGAGTTTTCGCTGGGTGGCAGGAAGTAGATGAAGGAGATTAGCAAAATTCATGGTGGTACAGGGTTACATTAAAGTACATGAAGATACAGGATATACGACGCGTTTCACTGGACAACCAGCATTTTGCTCATCTCCTTCATCTACTTCCTGCCACCCAGCGAAAACTCATCAGAGACCTGAAAACTTTGAATAATAAAATTTCCAACGCAGAAATTGCCATTTCTTTCAACCTCGTATGTATTAAAGAAAATTTATTACCTGGCTTTACTAACATATATATATATATATATATATATATATATATATATATATATATATATATATGTGTGTGTGTGTGTTTGTGTGTGTGTGTTAATATGTATGTATGTATATTATACTCAAGAACATAACCCATAGCTCGAGGGTGGCTGACCCTAGACAAATATACTGTACACCAACTGTAAATACCTCATAAAAGCGTTATTTAAACCAACGATTCATGATCTGAACTATTACACTGCAAGCCGAGCCAGCTGTAAGCCACACCTGCCTTCATCATTTACGTCATTATCTCTTATAATTGCTTCTAATGACGCAATCGATAATAAGAATCCTAATATTTCTTTATACCTTATTGTGATTTTCGAAATGATTTTTTGTTTTTGTTTTTTTCTATGTGGATGAGTGAGACAAAAGGCAAAAACTGCCTGTGATGAGTGTCTCCCCCAGAGCTAAAACAGTGACAGGGCCAAAATCAAGAAACGTTCGAGCCAAAATGTCTGGACACACGGAGTTTGAAACAATTTAAGTCGTAGAATGAGGGAAAGATGGATTCAGGGAAAGAGTTCCAGAGCTCAGCCGTTGAATAGAAGAAAGATTGGGAGTATAGTTTCACTCTTGAGTTGGAGATTAGTTCTTTATAAATGTGTTCCGCCATATATTCACATGCACATTTTCTCTATCAACTTTGCTTTCATGTTAAGAACGATAGAGGTAGTGGGATCAAGAATGATAGAGAGCTTCAAGATCAAATTAGATAGGCATATGGACGAGATGGGTTGGGTGTGCAAGGGATCTGCCGTGTATGGGACAATCGGCTCTCTGCAGACTCCCGTTTTCTTATGTTCTTATTTTTCTATAATTATCCCATTCATCCTACCTATACTGCTATTTGCGGATGATACAGTTCTGATGAGTGATAATGAATGGGAGTTGCAGGGTCTGGTAAATGAGTTTGGAACAGTGTGCGAAAAACGGAATTTGAAGGTAAATGCGGGGAAGAGCAAGGTTATGGTCTTCGAAAGGGGTGAAGTCACAAAGTGTGAGGTGAAGCTGAACGGTCAGGCTATGGAGATCGTCAACTCTTTTAAGTATCTGGCCAGTGTGTTGAGTAAAGATGGGACTATGGATGAAGAAGTGCGGGAGAGGGTACAACAGGGGAAGAGGGTTGTAGGAACGCTGAAAGCAGTAACAAGAAATAGGGTGGTCAGTATGGAAGTGAAGAAGTCCTTGCATGACAGTGTGGTAATCCGACACTGACTTACGGAAGCGAAGCATGGACGTTGGTTGAGAGACTCAAACCAAGAGTGAGAGCAGTGGAAATTAATTACTTAAGAAGTGCGTGCAGAGTTACATGGAGGGATAGACAGACTAATGAGGAAGTAAGAAGGAGGTGTGGTGTGGAGGTAGATGTGCTGGAAAGTGTGAAAAGGAACAACTTGAGATGGTTCGGCCATATGGAACGTATGGAAAGCGAGAGAATGACTAAGAGGGTGTACGAGAGCGAGGTGGAGGGACAGAGAGGGAGAGGTAGACCGAATGAGAGGTGGAAGGATGGAGTGAGGAAGTACATGAACGAAGGCGGTGCTGGTTGGGGGGAGGGGCGTCGACTGACTGGGGACAGAGGTGCATGGGGGCGGTTCGTTCGTGGCCACCCCTTCGGAGATCACGGCGTCAGGCAATAGATAGATAGATAGATAGATCCTTCCTTGCTTCTCGTCTTTCAGTTACTACGAGGACCAACCAAACCATTTATCTTTAGTTGATCTCATTTCGCTTCCCCCGCTACTCAACTGTTCATCTCTCTCTCTCTCTCTCTCTCTCTCTCCCCCTAAACAAAAAATTGGTTAAGCATCAGTAGTATTATTATGTTCCTTCCAACAACCAACCATACTCCTAAAATCGATTAATGAAATTTACAAACACATGTGGCAGTCCGTGGACTCGAACCCAGGATGCTCACACCGAAAATCCACACCTTATACATCGCGCCACGAAGACAGTAATAATAATTGTTATCAACTTCGTTCTTTACTATAAATCTCCTAGTAGCAGTTTTCTCATTCTGCTGGGGGACTTCTTTCCCCAACTTAATTTCATGCCGACCAACGGTCGGAGAGAGAGGTGGGTGGGGAGAGAGCCTTCTGCTTTGCTATCCTTGCCTTCCACTTTGTAGTAAATTCTATTTGCGCATTAATTCTGGAGCACCTAGTAGGGACCGCAAGGTCTATGTAGTCTGTATATCTATGTAACTCTCTCTCTCTCTCGTCAGTAAATGCCCTGGTGTTAAATAAATACAGGTCACGTATTTTGACAGCGCCATCCCTCACGCCTTCCAAAGCCTTAACCTTTTCGTGCGGTCACCTCTTTCTTTATTTTGTTCTGGCTAAAAATTAAACATCAAGTATTAATGTTAAGATCGGGGTGTTACTTATTTATATAGGTTCAGGAACTTGTATAGCGAAGCCGGTCCTTACTGATCTTGGCCCCATTCAATGTTCTTTCCTCTCATTAAAACATTACGTTTTCCATAATGCAGTTGGGTCTGAGTACATGATTAGATTGATATCCAAAGTTCGAAAATGGATATTAATCGTGATCGTGTACTCAACCTTTAACTGTGTTGGTGGTGTAATGGCTTAGATGCTTATGTTCTGGGTGTGGTGTCCCGAGTTCAAATCCCGGGAGAACCATATGCTTTCATTAGTTTATTCAAGTACATTGGGGTTTGTAATGGATGATTAATGTTAAGAACGGGGTGTTACTTATAACCAATGTACTGACCTAATGAAGCGTCGTAGGTGTTGATGTATTCTGAGGTCATGAATTGGTTGACCAGAGACGACTTACCCACACCAGTCTCACCCAGTAACACGACCTGTAGTGGGGTAACATGATAAATATATAAGTCATTAAGTGTATATACAGTCAGACTGTGAGTGTATTAGATGAGTGTATTAGAGATAGAGAGAGAGAGAGAGTGAGAGTGAAAAAACAAAATATGTAAATAAGTAAAGACATTATTAAACAGTACACATGGTTATATATACGGTACCATTATATGAGAGAGAGAGAGAGAGAGAGAGAGAGAGACAGACAGACAGATGATGATGATAACGTTAAACCCCATCACGCCCAAGCAATTCCTCACTGAAAAGAAAAACCTTATACTTGGGAAAAATCACGCGTAAAAGAATGGTGCCTTGGAAGCAGGTAGGGCGCGGTGATGGAAAGCTATTACACGGAAGATGAGGTGTGGGGGAAGCGATAGAAATATTAGGGGGCACTTGATGGAAATATGAGGATACACAAATATATATCAATGCGAAAATGTAACACTTTGAAAATTATGATTATATGGGAGGATGGTGTTAAGATGTATATGGATGAAGGCGGTGCTGGTTGGGAGGAGGGGCATCGACTGACTGGGGACAGAGCTGCATGGGGGTGTTTCGTTCGTGGCCACCCCTTCGGGGATCACGGCATCAGGCAATAGATAGATAGAAGATTATGATGTGGAGTTGCTGCTGGTCCGTGGTCGTGTGCAGACGTTCCGGTGCCCGACGCAATCTGCGGCTTTATTTGGGGAAACTTCAGTCGGTCCAGGTGATTGTCTGCTGCGTCTGTGGTACTGCGGCCTCTCCCCCCCAGCTTCATTATTTCATGGGCCCCACCTTCCCCGTCGATGACAGGGCCGCCTTCAGCCTCTGGGGATTGTGTTAGCTCTTCCGTCCTCGTCTCTTCACTTCACCACGCATCTTCTTCCTGCCGGGTGTCATCGTTCATCGCTTCATATTCCCTTCCATCCTTGTGTCCTAGTTGTTGTTGCCCTTCTGTAGCCCCTCCTGGGTCCCTGACGTTTGAGTCTCCTTCCTGGGAGGCCGCTGCGGCTTTGACCAACACCGTGTCAGGGTTAATAGGGCTTGCTCTCACAACCCATAAATCAAGAATCAAGATCAAGATAACAAGCTAAGGAAGAACAACAGAAAACGGTGCAGGACAAAATAATGAGAGCCACAACTTATCCATACTGACCCTGTACTTTGCAACTTCTATGGACGACTCTGAAGACACATAGGACGACCCACAACATGACCCCTCGAACGGTGACCTCTCCCCGCTACGACCACTGCGGCTAGACGGTCTGGAAGGCCAGGTCAAAGGTCATATTAGTGGGCAGAAAGTACATTTGGTTAGAGGGTGTTAGATCAAATGAGGTGAGTTAGAGTTTTCAAATTTGGGGGAAATGAGGTCAGGTCACAAGTAATGAACTTAGGCCAGGGAAGAGGTCAACGGTCCTGGGGTACATATACAGTAGATCATGTCAGGGGCTAGTATTTAAAAGGTCAGTTGCTAAACAGATCAGGAATTACATTAATTAGTATAGTACAAAGGAGTACAAAGGAAATCAAGCAACAACAGATCTAGTGACCCTTCTAGGCTGCTTGTCCTCCAAAACACTGAGGATCAAGTGTCCAAACAGTGGTTTAGAGTGGGTAAGGGAACATTAGTGAATGCGAAGGGTAGGTAATTCAATTATGTATTAATCATTTACCATCTTAGAATTACCATCGGCATGCATATTAACTAGGAAATATTTAATTATATTCAGCAGGTTTCTACGGATTACAAGCATTTTGCAGGTTAGATTTTGGTTGAACATGCAATTACTTCAATTCAATTTGCAAGCCATATGATTGATTAGACACAAGTACTGCTACACAGCTACTATATAATTATAAGCTGCCTAAAAATATATATACTGCATATATAACAAATAATTCATTTTATTCGAAGCACACCATAGGTAGCGGCAATGAACTTTACTATTATCTCGATCTCTGAGATCTTCGTAACTGAAAAGGACCTTGAGCAAACTGGCTGTAAATTTCCACATTTATTTCCTGGTGGACTCTTCCCAAATGGTAGAAATGTCAGCCCGATTGCTTTCATTCATTTTGAGTTATAAGAAGTTAAGAGGTCCAGATTGTTGTCAAGTTCGTTGTCGTTCCCTCTATATATCATCTATTATCACTATGCAACAACCAATTTCCACACTAGTTAAGTGCACAAGTTACCTCAATGACTCAAGTGAACACAAACTCTCGGTGGAAGAGGGTTCGTGTACATGCAGGTTGAAAGTGGATCTGTAAGTGGAAGAGAGAGAGAGAGTGAGAGGTAGGTAGGTAGGTAGGTAGGTAGGGAGAGAGAGAGAGTGAGTGAGAGGTAGGTAGGGAGATAGGTAGGGAGGTAGATATAGAAATGTTGGGTGAATTATAAATGTGTTGAGAGAGAGAGAGAGAGAGTATTAGGAATTTACTATAATCAATATTGCATACTTGGTTTTCACCTTCTCATACTCAGAGAAAACGGTGATAATAAACACACCAATATCTATTTATTTAAAACACACTCAACACACATATAATACTGGATGAATTGACCACTTGCGAGTTTCAGGCTATAAGGAAGTTGGAGCTGTAGACATTGATATTTAGGAGAATTATCAGGTAAAATACAGTCTTCGTACATTTATTGATACATATAACTCAATTCAACATACTATTTATCCATCAGAAACCTACATTTGTATTGCATGTCTATTTATTATCGATGTCTACAGCCCCAACTTCCTTATAGCCTGAAACTCGCAACTGGCCAATTGACCACTTACGAGATTCAGGCTATAAGGAAGTTGGATTTTTTATATCAATATTTAGCAGAATTACGAGCTAAATTAGGGTTGTATTGCATATATAAATACTTAATACCGAATTCATTAAACTTTCTATCCAACATAAACCTATATTTTTATTGCATTTCTGTTTAATATCAATGTTTGCAACTCTAACTTCCTTATAGCCTGAAACTCGCAAGTGGTCAATGAGTGGAAAGGAGACACAGGAAAGAGCTAGAATTCGTTATATAGCTTACGTTTCGGGCTACGCAGAGCCCATCTTCACTCTCTCTGGGTTCTGTGTAGCCCGAAATGTAAGATAAATATATAATTCAAGCTCTTTCCTGTGTCCTTCTTCCACCTAATTCATCCACTTGTTATAATGGATCAGCCACATAAATTACTGTAAGGGTAGGCTGAACCTTTGACCCCCAAATCAGCCTGTATAAGAGATTGTGTTTCTGGCATTATACCATCTTATTACCAATGGAAATACTAAGACTCGCTGAAAAAAAACAGCTCTCTATGTGCCTGCGTGCGCGTGCGAGCGCAGAATTTCATTGCACTATTTGTAAAATCATCTAGTCACTGAAAATTGTTCAAATTTCCTGCAATTTTTGCATGGCATATTCTACAAGCATCCCCTACAATGTAGCGTTTTCGTTTACCTATATTGAAGGTGCTGAAATAAATATATTATATAATTATTTTTGGGGTACAGCTGATTTTGACACCAAAATGGTCAATACACGGATTTTTTTGGCAAAACGGCCACTATCTAAACGTACAGGCCTTGCTATATAGCCCTATTTATAGTGTGTAGAAGGGGAACGAATTCTAGCAATACAATTTTTTTTAGTTAGACTCGGAAGTGCCAAAATATGATCTCTGGCTAATGAAATTCTTAGATTTTCAAAGAATTTTCAAGGATTTGGGGGAGAATGTATTAGTTTGTCCTCCTATGAAAGCGTTTTCTTTTTACAGGCGGTCGTAGAATACGGAGTTTGATGGCAAACTAAATTAAAAAATCTGGATATACCAGACCTCAGGAAGGATTATCCAACCTTTTCCCACCAAATTCCATGATATTGGGGCCCCCTCAGAGGGAGGCTAGGGATGTCATATGGGTGTTTATGCCCTCATATGATTATTTCTATTGCTTACAGAAGCCTTTTAGACAAAAGTCACAAAAAAATATGTTTGGTGGCTGAAGGCAAAATGGCGTGGACGAACCCCCTCCCGGGGGGTTATGGATGTGATATGTTTTTTTGTTCCCTCCTATGCTATTCTCCTATGTTGAAAGAAGCATTTTAGTAAAAGAACAAACAAATTTGAAATTTTGATTTTTGGGCCTCATCCTAGGTTCAGCCTACCCATATTTGTAAGCAGTAGGGATTTATTTTATCAATGAGCATGCATGGGCTGGAAGACTGTATATATATATAGTATATAATATACTATATGTACTTAGTAAACATTATTATAGGTCCAGGATCTTAAAAGTATAATGACTTAATTAGGTTGCCAGGGAACTTTCCAATGTAAGTATACATTGTGGATGGTCATGGTGGTGATGGTTATACCTGTGGTAGTGGTGATGGTGATGGTGATGTACGAGAAAGTAGTGGTTGTGATAGTAATGTACAAGAAGATGATGATAGTGGTGGTGACTTTGATGATGACGATGGTGATAGTGCTAGTGAGGATAGTACAAAGTAACAGATAGTTCACTAACCTGCTAGTAATGGTGTGAACACTTAGGTTGCTGGCAGACAACCTGTAATGGTAGAAGCGAATAGTGTTAAAGGTAGTCTTTTCTAACCTAGCTAGTTTAACCCTTTCAAGATTACGTGTTGATAGTGTATTCTGGCTATCATTAGACGATTGTATACAGGTTAGGAAGGATCTGTGGGAACTGAAAGGGTAAAGAGTAAGACTATCTCAATTAACCCCTTCTGTACCGGCGACGTCTTGTTTACTTTATTCTAGTTACTATTTGACGATTTTATTCAGTTTAACAAGGCCTCCAGCAACAAACAGGCTTCAAACTATCTCACTTTATAATTTTCACTACCACAGATCCTTCTTAAACTGCATAAAATCGTCTAAATGAAGCTAGAATAAGATTACAAAAACGTCGCCGGTACAGAAGGGGTTAACCCTCTGAATACAACATACCCTTCCTAATGTGAATACAACATACCCTTCCTAATGTGAATACAACATACCCTTCCTAATGTGAATACAACATACCCTTCCTAATGTGAATACAACATACCCTTCCTAATGTGAATACAACATACCCTTCCTAATGTGAATACAACATACCCTTCCTAATGTGAATACAACATACCCTTCCTAATGTGAATACAACATACCCTTCCTAATGTGAATACAACATACCCTTCCTAATGTGAATACACCATACCCTTCCTAATGTGAATACAACATACCCTTCCTAATGTGAATAAAATCGTCTAATAAGAACCAGAAAACAGAACAGAAATGCGTAGTAGGATCTTGAAAGGGTGTGTAGTTGTTGTAGTTGTTGTTGTTGTTGTTGTTGTTGTTCCCCAAGCTGCCTGGCCGAACAGCTCCAAGGCCCCGAGCAATTCCAAGGCCATAACCGAGTGCCCCCACAGGGTGTGTAGTTATATGAAATACCAAAACGATAATCATCGTGAAAGAATGTATTCAGGTATTCTAACTTAGTGTTGTACAAGCGATCTGCCCAACAGTCGAATATATTTCATCCCTTTTAACATATACAGATCATTCTTAAGCTGCATAAAGTCGTATAGTTATAGCTAAACTAAGTCCATACAGACGTCACCAGTACTGAAAAAGGTTAGAAAGGAATATGCTGGAAACGAGTTCGCCCCGCTTTGGAGAATTCGACCCGCGGTGAGTTCGACCCATTTATGCCCCCCCCCCCCCCTCCCTACCTAAAGGGGTACTGGAGACTAAACTAACCTAACTTATCCTAACTTAATTTAACCTAACCTAACCTAAACCAGTTCTAAGTAGCCTAACTCCCACACTGTAAAATAATATGGATGCATATAACATAATACATTAATATATAGACTGTTAACACTGGTATATATTCCAAGAGTGTTAACCCTTGCAAGATTTGTATATGAAACTGTACAGGCTGGTTCCATGTCATCTCAACCAGTAGACCATTTCAACCAGTGCCAAATTAACCCAGACCAACCAAACCAGTGCCAAAATATAGTACTAACCTAACCTAACCGTATTGGTTGATTTGTTACTGGTTGAGAGCTACTGGTTGAAATGGTCTACTGGTTGAGTTGACTGGTCACCGTACAGGCTATGGTAAGGGAGTGCGTGTGAGTGCGAAAATTGTGTGTGGATGAATTAACCCATACAGTACCAGGGACATCGTTTTCATCATATTCTGGCAACTATTACTCGATTTTATTAAGCTTAGGAAGGACCTCTAGCAATAATATGGCTTCACAATATCTCAACCAACCCTTTTTAACTTCCACAGATCCTTCCCTTGCTGCGTAATATCGTCTAAATATAGCTAGAATAAAATATAACACACGTCGCTGGTACTCAAAGGGTTAATAGATGCAGCATTAGACAACAGAGTGTGTGCCAACTCCTCTACGTAGTAGTACCCGTATTGCAACACAATCCCACCCCTACTCTGTGCAGCTCTCCAACCCAAGAGTGAAACGATACTCTCAATCTTTCTTCTATTCAACAGTGCTAAATTGATGTGGATGTGCGTGAATTTACAGGTGCGACCAAGAATGTTTATGTGCGCTAATAAGAGTGCTGATGGGCGCGAATGTACAGGTGCGACCAATAGGGCTAATGAGTGTTACCTGAGACTGTTGCAGATGGTAGCCACTGCCAGGCTCGTGGAGGAACGCCTTCTGTTGTCGTGTTAGATAGATTATTAGTTATAGGTAGCGCCAACCAACTTGACAATAATGCCCTTAAGGGGAGGTATTTAGTTTGTTCCCTAGACCTCCATCAACCTTAAAATTACACCCCCTCGAGTCTCTTCCAAGATAAATTTGTACATTTTTCGGTAGAAAAATTTCCCGGCCGAAGGCCGGTTCCTCTTAAATTACAGGCTCGCTATCGCTCGCCAGGATAAAATAGACACCTGAATTGCACGAAAGGTCTTAATATGGGGTGAAAGTTCTTAAAATTGCTAAACTAATGGGGCAAACGTTTATAATATCAAAAGCAATGGGGCTAAACATGAGGGAGAAAGGGGTCAAGAAAAAAATCCCTCAAGTGGAGACCTCCCCTTAACTTCTTATAACTCGAAATCAATGAAAGCAATCGAGCTGACATTTCTATCATTTGGGAAGAGCCCACCAGGAGATAGGTGTGGATATTTACAGCCAGTTGTCTCTACGCCCTTTTGAGTTACAGAGAGGTCAGGGATCAAGAATATTGTCAAGTTGGTTGGCGTTACCAATAATAATCTTATGTTATCCAGCTATTTCAACAGGTTCACTCACTTCAAGATTATCAACTCCTTCATATGTTTTTAATTATGCAAATATAGCCATCATGGGTAATACATGGATTCAAACTCTTATTGGTTATAGGAATATTTGACGTAGTGATCTATTAACTAAGTAATTGTCTTCATAGTTCGCTTTACACAGGAGTACTTGCAGTAGAATAGTTATGCTAGAGTCTTAGACGGTACAACTAAGGGAGTGGGTCAGCTAAGTAACGCATCACAGCTATATCTGCCAACGTAACCCTTAGAAGATCCTACTACGCATCTACTACGCATTTTGTAGCTATAACCCTTAGGTATTACTCCTAAACATGTCCTAAGCTAGGTAATATCATCTAATGATAGCTATTATATATATATATATATATATATATATATATATATATATATATATATATATATATATATATATATAATTCAGGCAGGCCAGGTATGAGAGATAAGAAATGAAAACCGACCTAGGAGAATTGACGATGGAGAGTCTTGGAGAGGGGGTGGAGGAGGAGGTGGGGGGTTGGAGGGAGAGCCGGGGGAATGGGCGGAGGGGGATGGGGAGGGGGGAGGAGGTGGAGGCTGGGGGGAGGGGGGGAGAGGGGAGGGAGGAGGAGGGGGAAGGAGGGGGGTGTCGACGGAAGGGGTGAGTCTGTGAGAGAGAGAGAGAGAGAGAGAGAGAGAGAGAGAGAGAGAGAGAGAGAGAGAGAGAGAGAGAGAGAAAAAAAATATCAATATTACAGTAGATTCCACAGTGAAGATGAAAATATATATGAATAACCCAAAATCGTGTTGTTATATTCTACAGATAAATTAGGACATCAGCCTGTTACTCGCTTAATTTTCCCAGCATCTTTGGCAAGAATGTGTATGAATAATAAACACCCCGTTCTTAACATTAATCATCAATTACAAACTCCAATGTACTTGAATAAACTAATGAAAGCATATGGTCCTCCCGGGATTCGAACTCGGGACACCACACCCAGACAAACGATTAATTGGGAGAATGAGCCCCTTCCTATGTTTAAGATTATGGGTATGTAAAGGTACGTACCGGGTCTGTGAGGTGTCCACGGTGAGGGTACCAGACACACAGCTGGACCGTCGACTGTGTACCACGTCAACAAGACAGTAACAGTAGTAGTAGTAGTAGTAGTAGTAGTAGTAGTAGTAGTAGTAGTAGTAGTAGTAGTAGTAGAGCAATGTAGATACAGGAACAGTTCCAGAGGCAGTAACGGAACAGTGTAGTAACAGGAACAGTAGTAGAGTAGAGGCATTAACGGAACAGTGACATCAGTAATGGAAGTAGAGGGAGTAGCGGAACAGTTTATTGACAGGAACAGTAACAGCAGCAGTCACATCAGGAGCAGTTACATCAGCAGTTACATCAGCAGTAGTAGTAGAATCAATAAGGGAAGCAGTAACAGGAACAATAACAGTAGTAGAGTCAGTAACGGAACAGTGTAGAGACAGCAACAGTAACACATGCAGTAGTGGAACAGTGACAGTAGTAGGAGTAGCGGAACAATGTAGAAGCAGGAACAGAAGCAGAGGCAGTAGTGGAGCAGGAACGTAGCAGATGTAATAGTGGAACAGTGACAGTAGTAGAAGCAGTAGCGGAACAATGTAGAAGCAGGAACAGAAGCAGAGGCAGTAGTGGAGCGGGAACGTAGCAGATGTAGTAGTGGAACAGTGACAGTAGTAGAAGCAGTAGCGGAACAATGTAGAAGCAGGAACAGAAGCAGAGGCAGTAGTGGAGCAGGAACGGTAGCAGATTTAGTAGTGGAACAGTGTAGTGACAGGAACAGTAGCAGCAGCAGTTACATCAGCAGTAGTAGTATCATCAATAAGCAGTAACATGAACAGTGAGGCAGCGGAGACATCAACATCACCATCAATATCAACATCAACAGCCACCACACACCAAGATGGAAGACAAAGAGATAAAACACATTTAATTACATTAATTAATTATGCAAAGAGAGCTACTAATAATTCAAATAAATGTAATCAATGAGAGCAGGTACATTAATCCACTACACCACGACTATTTATTGTAAAGCAATATCAAGAAATCAATCCAGATAGTTATAATTGCATTAAGAAAAACATAGGGGGTCCACGATGTTTTATGAGTAGGCTAAAGACTATGGTATTCGAGTGTACTGTGGCGCTAATAAGTCATGTCTCAGCTGTTATTACGTATGCCTCGCTCTGTGCTGTATTAATGTCTGTCAGATGTTGACTATGGCATCCGAGTGTACCGTATATAAAGGCATGATATGGTGTTAAGGAGCGTATACGTTAAGGGCGTATTTATTTGCTCATTTATGGATCGTTTTATTTAATTTTTTAGTTTCCTCCCTAGACCTTCATCAAGCTTATAAAAACACCTGCTCAAGACCCTCCTTTAAGATAAATGTGTACATTTTTCGATAGAAAAATGAACCTTAAATTACAGGATCGCTATCGCTCACCAGGAAAAATGGGGCGAAAGGTCTTAAAATCGCCAAAGTAATGAGCCGAACGTCTTAAAATCTGAAAACTTAACGGGCTAAACATGAGGAAGAAAGGGGACCAGAAAAACGGCCCAACTCCCCTTAAATCAAGAACAGGCTTTTGTAAACACGTAAACACGTAAATGAGAGAGAGAGAGAGAGAGAGAGAGAGTGTGTGTGTGTGTGTATGGAGGAAAGCAACTGTAAAACCAATCGCCTAATATCTCTTCATAATAAGATTATCAACAGAAAACTGGAATATCAATCAACCAATCAGAAACGTCGCTGGTTGATGACGTCACGCCTCAGAAATTGGCGGGCAACTCGGTTCTAGAACTTTTCAGTCGGAGGTGCGACATTGCCCAGAGCAGATCGTCATCATTTTTGTCCTCTAGTTTTCGTATTTATTAGTGAATTAGTGATTATTCGTGACTATCTAGACTTATTATATAGACATAGTGATACCGGGACATGGATTTTGGTATGACTATTGCATTCTATGGCGGAGAAAACGAGATATGGACAATATTGGCCCAGTGAAGATTTGACATCATTTATCTCCTATTGTTCGCCTTCATTCGTGTACTAGTGACTTTTAGCAATAGTTAAGCCTCATTATAGATACCATAGTGACATGGAAGCCTTGGTTTGGAGGACTTGAGTGTTGTGCAGTACCGAAAAGCAGGGAGTGAAGACATAGGCTATATGGAGGATCTCGGAAACAAGGTGAGTAGGCTAGTGTAGCCTAGTAATTGCCCATCATTATTGCTTTTATCAACTGTTGCCACTTCCCAAATCTACCACTTGTTCAGGCTATAAGGAAGTTGGAGCCGTGAACATCACTACTAAACCAAAATGCAACAATAGCGTAGGCTCTTGATGGATAGAAAGTAGCCTATGCTGAATTGGGTTTGATGTAATTATATAATACACTACAACCGTATTTTAGCTGATAGGCCTACTTCTGGTAAATATCCATGTCAAAAACTCCGACTTCCTTATAGGCTAGCCTAAAACTCGCAAGTGGTCAATTGGCTAATTCCTTGAACTTGACGATAGTGCGTTGTTAGGCAGGGTGTCAAACAACGCTGTTTTTTTTAGTGATAACGCAAATGAACTTTTTGTATAATGATAACAGAAACTCCCCCAACCCCCTTTTTTTTTAAGAAACAAAAAAGGTAAATTGACATCATTTTGGTCTCCATATTTTCCATCTGGAATGCTATTAGATTGCAGAAAATACTGTTTTAGACACCTAAATTCTCAAAAAAATCACGGGGGGGTATGCCCCCGGGGTCCAGACCCCCCTAGACCTCGCGCCTTCGCCGCTCCGTCGCGCTATAATGATAACAAAATAATAAACCATAATGATAACACAATTCATATTTTGTGGATTGACACCCTGTTGTTAGGGCTATAGGCTATGTGCGATTAGTTTGCTTTGGGAAACAGATTAACTTGTTCATGAAGGCTAGTGATGTACTGTACACCTTACGACATCTACTGTATGCGTGTATGCGGTGGTTTTGTATTATCTATTTATTTTGTATTAAAGCGTTATTTTCACAAGTTCTTTTGACTTTATATTGTGTCGTCCCTGTTTTGGTTTGTATATTTTGCAAGTTATAGGCTACATTATAATGCTAGACTTAGCCTATACGGTGGTGCTATTAAGTCCTGTATCAGCTGTCATTACATTTGGCTCGCTCTGTGCTGTATTAATGGCTGTCAGATGTTGAATGGGGTAGGTAAGTGTAGGAACATGTTGGTCAGTAGGCTATGCATTTTTACTTGTTTTTTGTTTTTTTTCTCATCAGTTCCTTCATGGCTTAGTGTGTTTTTAAGTGTTATTACTTCTGCACATTATTTAGCAACATTATAATCCCCCCGAAAACCATATTTTGTCAATATCCTAATCTAACAACTTAACCTAACCTGGGGGCTGCCGCCCCCAGACCTCCGCTGGTCTAACGATTGATATAGAGGATGCCAAAATACTAAAAATATGGTCGGGTCAGGTGAAGGTATTGAGGGATAAGCCTTTACAATGGCACCTCGTAGCTACTTTCTACTTTTCCTATTTGGTGGAGAGGAGAGAAGGGGTGTTGGAGAGAGAGGAAGCTGTTGGAGTGGCTTTGTTATGTGTGTTATTAGTCTGTATAGTGTTGAGAGGGGAGAAGAGGTGTTTGAGAGAGGAAGCTGTGGAATAGTGAACATACAGTATTCTCTGATCCAAGATGGCCGCCTTTTTTGGTTCCCTTATTTATCCCACAATCTCTACAATGGCTCAAAACTACAGAATATCGCTTGAATTCATACCGCTAGATGTAAATATTGGCCTCTAGATCGAAGTAAATACCTAGAATCTAGCGGGAAAGTAGCTAAATTGACCACTTGAGAGTTTCAGGCTATAAGGAAGTTGGAGCCGTAGACATCAATAGTAAACAGAAATGCAATAATAATGTAGGTTTCTCATGGCTAAAGGGTACCGGTATGTTGAATTGGGTTTTATGTATTTATGAATGTACCGTACTACGACCGTGTTTTAGCTCATAATTCTGCTAAATCGATGTCTACAGCTCCAACTTCCTTATAGAACGAAACTCGCAAGTGGTCAATTGGCAACATTATAATCTGTTATTTTCCAACTGATGATAAACTTAATCCTGATTCCATCTGATTTCTCGATTCTTCATGGAAAAATATGATAGCCTACTGCCATGTCTGCGTCATATTGCCAAGATTTCATAATTTATAATATATTTCGGTATAATCCTGTGTAGCGGGTGGACATGTATTTATACATCAATAATTTGGTAATGTTACAATATATTTTTAAGTTTTACATTCATAAATTAGTCCACTAATATACTGTACTAGGTTAGGTTAGGTTTTGGTTAGGTTAAAGCTATTGTTCAATGTTTCTTAGTAAATAGGCATCTCAAAAACAGTTCCACCCGCTACACAGGATCTGACCAATATTTCGCCTTGGTGATAGCCGAGTAATCAGGATATTGAGATAGCGGTTTACCATCACCTGGGACAAAATAGACGGCATTATTGAAGTTTATTACCGGGTTTTCTGATTTTCATGAATAAGGAAAAACTTGTTGTGTATATTGTATACTCATTCATGCCGGAGATGCGTATTTATATTATAGAAATAGCGTACATAGTTATTACAGTAGTCACCTAATAGATGGCGAGTTTTCAGATGTTCCCTACTCACGGCTTTGCTAACGGTCTTTTGTTTTAGAGGTGCAGGGTCCATTCAAATCAAAGCACACTCCTTATCGATAAGATAAGATCTAGGTTAGGTTGATGTATTCTCTTTTATCCCACAATATCCCTGATCTTATCCCTTTGAAGCTCTGATGCGTTTTAGCAGTTTATTTTGGCTATCATTAGACGATTGTATGCAGCTTAGGAAGTATCTGTGGGTATTAAAAGGGCCAATACTCTCTCAATAAATCTCTTGACTTCTATATACCATTACTAATCTGAATAAAATCGTCTAATAGTACGGTAGCCAAAAACAACAGAAACGCGTATTGGAGCTTGAAAGGGTTAAGGGGAGATCTCCACTTGGGGGATTTTTTTCTGGACCCCTTTCTCCCTCATGGTTAGCCCCATTGCTTTTGATATTATAAGACGTTCGCCCCATTAGTTTGGCGATTTTAAGAACTTTCGCCCCATTTCTGTCAATTTTAAGACTTCATGCCATTTAGGTGTCGATTTTTTCCTGGCGAGCGATAGCGAGCCTGTAATTTAAGAGGAACCGGCCTTTGGTCGGGACATTTTTCTACCGACAAATTTACAAATTTATCTTGAAAGGGGGTCAAGGGGGTGTAATTTCAAGCTTGATGGAAGTCTAGGAAACACACTAAAAACCTCCCCTTAATAGCCCTTCCCACTAGTGGGGGCTGTGTTTTAAATGTGATATAATGTTTTTGTTTGTATTTCCGGTACAGTACAAACACTAAAAAACACAAATACACTACACAAATGAACAAATATAACAATGCATAATTATATAAAAAACACCCGGTAATATACTCTCTAAATAAACCAAATAGACTATAGTGGGAGGAGAATGGTGGACATACCTTTCTACTTCCCTCCTACACTGTTTACCTTCTTACCTTAATTACTGAACCTCTCTCTCTCTCTCTCTCTCTCTCTCTCTCTATCTCTCTCATTATTTAGTTCCTCCGTTCCTTCCTTACTGCCAGTCAAGACCTCGTTCCAGTCCATTAATAGCGTACCGGTACACTACTCTCTCTCTCTCTCTCTCTCTGCTATCCTTTCCTTCAACTTTCCTTTTCTATTGGGTATACCATCTCTATTAGAATTAAGTCCTGACCACCTCGTTTGGATCGTAAGGTCTGTGTGGCCAGTGTATCTATGTAAATCTACGTAAATGTCTATCTCTCTCTCCTGGACCTTGTTCCAGACCATTAACAGCCTATTATAGAGGTCTAGCCTGGTCACCGACACATAAACGGCTCTTATCCCCTTGGTTTGGAGCCGATTTAATGGCCATGTCTTTAACCAGGGAATTGCACGCAGATAATCAAAGACAGACTTTAAGGGGAGATGGGCTAATTTATTAGTATTGTATATATATATATATATATATATATATATATATATATATATATATATATATATATATAATATATATATATATATATAAATATAATATATATATATATATATATATATATATATATCTATATAAATTAAATATATATATATATATATATATACCGGTATATATATTTTTTTTTTTTTTTTTTTTTTTCTATAGTTTCCTCTCTAGACCTCCATCAAGCTTAGAAAAACACCCCCTAGACCCTCTTGCAAGATAAATGTGTACAGTATATTGTTCGGTAGACGAACGTCTTAAAATAGCAAAACTAATACGCTAAGCATAAGGGAGAAGGGGGTCTACAAAAACGACCCATCTCCCCTTAAAGTCCTAACCAGAGGAGCGAGAACGTCCTGGATAAAACAAAAAGCATTAATACATACAACAGACAGTGATTAAAGTGCTAACCAGAGGAGCGTGAACTTCCTGCATTAAAAAACATTGCAAAATTGTCGGTCTGTTGATGGATGGTAGTGGGGCGATGTGGTGGTGGTGGTGGTGGCTGTAGTTGTGGTGGTGGTGGTAAATGGTAGTTGTGGTGGGGGTGGTAGTTGTGATGGTGATGGTGGTGGTAGTTGTGGTGTTGATAGTTGTAGTGGAGTGATTGATATATGTTGCTATACCCTGTCCATTATAGGTAGGCAAGAAATCCTGACTCATAACCTCTGTAACTCAAAAAGGGCTAGGGCAAATTGGCTGTAAATTTCCACACTTACTCCCTGGCTGACTCTTCCCAAATGGTAGACATATTAGCTCGATTACTCTAGTGTCTAGTCGTTGCTGAGTGATATAGGTTAGTGGTTAATATGTTTGGCCAACCTAGTATGAATGGACTATAGTGTTGATGGAGTTGTTAGGGGCAGTAGTTCCTTAACCCCTTCTGTACCGGCGACGTCCTTTTAATTCTATGCTGGCTAATAGGCTATTAGACAGTTTTATTCAGTTTAAAAAAGGGCCTCCAACAATTAACAGGCTTTGAACTATCTCATTTAACCCTTTTTACTACTTTTACTACTACTTTTTTTTACTACTTTTACTACTTGAACTATCTCATTTAACCCTCTTTACTACTTTAGATCCTTCTTAAACTTTACAAATCGTCTAAATACAGGGTGTCCCGCGAGTTTTGTCAAATACTTCCTGTAGGCTAATGAAAGATTATGTAATTCTAAGTAGAACATTTTCTATAACCATTATGTGTTATTGTGCGTCAGTATTTGATAATTAATCAACCATTTAAAATTGACGGTTAGTGAGTGTGGAGGGGAGGAGGAGGGAGGACGATCGGTGCGCTGGTGCCACTCAAAGGAATTTAACCTATTATCCTTATGCCATACCTTGGAAAACTAAACTCATTTTTAAACTGGTACTGTATGGGTTCGTCAAATGCGATAATATGAAGCCTTGTATTATTGTAATTAACAGTTACACCTGCTCTAAGCTAATTAATCATGGCAACAATGCAGAGACGGAGGTGTTTGAGCAGGACCTCTTGGAGATAAGCTAGTCTCCCCAGATTTACGATACCCATGGATGTACCTAGATGCCGTAAAACATACATACATACATGCATACACATATAGACATACATACATACCTTGACGTCGTAGAACAGACGGAGGTGTTTGAGCAGGATCTCTTAGATATGAGCGAGTCTCCCCGATTGATAACACCCTTGGAGGTGATGGAGAAGGATCGGAGTCGGTACAATTCCTCGGAGTCCCGCGGGTTATAGGCCTTCTCCGGGAGGGAACTCCGGCGGAGACGGAATTGGTCTGGGTCTGGAAGGAGAGACGGTTAAATATTATTCATATTAGTTTTCACCAACCCACCAATTAATTTTCAAATAAACCTAACTCATGAAATCAATGAAATTAATTAATACATGTGGTACCGTACTCCAAGGACTCGAACCTAGGATACTCACACCGAAATTCCGCACACTAAGCATTACGCTATCAAGACAGTTAAAGGTTTATGCACAAGCCTACGTGTCAAAGGCTACAATTCATCAGGGCAGTACCCAGGGGAGGGCACATAGGCATTTGATAAGGAATTGCTGGAACTCCTGTTTCATTTGCCTGGCTTCCCCCACTGTTTCTTTTCATTCATATTATCACCAATCCATCAATTAACTTGATATTACCTAATTAACCTACCTAATTAATTAAATCAACGAAACTAATAAATATATGTGGTACTCCATGGATTCGAACCTAGGATACTCACGCCGAAATTCCACACACTAACCATTACGCTATCAAGCCTCACACAGAGAATAATCCAGCTAACTCACAAACACCTCTTATTCCTTTCACTGCTCTTAAATGAAGTATTATTTGACTTACCGGTAATACATTATGAAAGTAGGTATATGCAGACCAATATACAATCATCATTCAATTTCGAAGATATATGAGGCCAGTGATTTTCAGGAAAATACCCCACTGAGACCCATCAGAAAAAGTAACGTACCGGTATGTAACACCCAGAGAGGGAGAGGCAGACCGAGAGTGAGGTGGAGGGATGGAGTTATAGGAGAGAAAGCGTTGTTGGGTTGTAGAAAGGACAACAAATGACAGAGGTACGGTTGTCTCAGCTGTCATTACGTTTTGCTCGCTGTGTGCTGTATTTATGTCTGTCATATGTGGAATAGGGGGTGTGAAGATAGGAACATGATTGTATATTTTACTCGAAACAAAGTAATGATTAGATAGTGCTGATACCCATTATTGATCGAAATATACTTGGTGCCGCGAGATAACTTACTTGGCCGACTGTACATGGGGGCGATTCATTCTTGGCCACCCCCTCGAGGAGCAAGTGTCAGGCATTAGATACATAAGCTCTTGCGCCAACTAATAATACGTGAATATTGTCGCTGAAACCAAGCAAAATCGGAAGTTATTGAGCGCGAACGAAAACAAACCTATGCAAGCGGAGAGAGAGCTACATAGATACACAGACCACACAGACCTCAAGGTCCTTACTAGGCAGTCTGGCCTTACAAACTATATATGTATATATGCATATATATATATATATACATATATATACATATATACACCGGTACACACATATACACATACATACATACATATATATACAGTATATATACACATACTGTACAGTGCACACACATACACCTACATAAAATTTTTTTTTTTTTTTATATATATATATATATATATATATATATATATATAATATATATATATATATATATATATATATATATATATATATATATATATATATATATATATATATATATATATATATACACACATACAGTATACAGTACATACGACAAAATCCACCCAAATAATACCCTTCCCCCTTAACTCATTCAGTACGTGTGCCGTCTTTATAACGTTATTCTGGCAACTATCAGACGATTTTACTCCGCTTCAAAAGGGTCTCTAGCAATTAACAGCCTTCGAACTATCTCCCTTAATCCTCTTTTTACTAAGACTTACTAAGGTCTTGTCAAAACACTTGCTAAAATTTAGATCATTACACATCAATTAGTTATACGTTATAATACACTTTTATCTTTGTCCAAATAATAAATAGTATGCATGTATTATCTCTCTCTCTCTCGCTCTCGCACTCTCTCTCTCTCTCGCTCTCTCTCTCTCTCTCTCTCTCTCACTCACTCACACTCACTCTCAGTACGCATGCATATACTCAGATACACACCCCATTGTTGGGGGGTGGCCGACACGAGATCAGAGTCCGAACAAAAACGGTAACCTTCAAGGGTTCTAATTCTCAGGGTCCGGGACCACTTTCGCGTTCCCTCGCCTCTTTCTCTGTCTCGATGAGTAGGAGAATTTTACATGGGGAGGAGGATTTCTAGCCACTTGCTCCCGTAAATAATACAGAAGGGAAATCTTGATATTCATAATTGTATAAGTCTCATTTTCACCCCCATCCAGTTTCTTCTCTCGCACTTCCTGAATGCTATTTTCCTGAATGTTATTTTCAATTATTCATCCACTTCCACTGGTCTGACCTTTGCTCCCCCCCCCCCCCCCTCTCTCTCTCTCTCTCTCTCTCTCTCTCTCTCTCTCTCTCTCTCTCTCTCTCTCTCTCTCTCTCTCTCTCTCTCTCTCTCTCTCTCTCGTCTCTTTCATCTCTCTCTCTCTCTCTATCTATCTATCTCCTCTCTCTCTCTCGCTCTATCTCCTCTCTCTCTCTCTCTCTCTCTCTCTCTCTCTCTCTCTCTCTCTCTCTGGGTAATACTCGAGTGAACGTAACCAAGGAACCACATCTTCTATACTCTATATAAGGTAATATTACACTAATTATATCCGGGTCACATATATATATATATATATATATATATATATATATATATATATATATATATATATATATATATATATATATATATATATTAATTATATAAGTAACCCTATCATTCCGATAACCATGTTTATTTTTGCAATTAAGCATGGATTCAAACGACCTAATCTAACTTAACCCCTTCAGTACCGGTGCCGTTCTTTAAACTATAATCTGGCTACTATTAGACGATTTTATGCAGATTAAAAAGGTCCTTCAGCCATTAACAGGCTTCGAACCATCATTTTGACCACAACAGACCCTTCTTAAGGGGGAGGTAGTTGCTTTTTCTGGACCCCCTTCTCCCTCATGTTTAGCATATTAGTTTTAAGATTTTAAGACGGTCGTTCCGTTAGTTTGGCGATTTTGAGACCTTTCGCCTCATTTCTCTGTTAATATTAAGACCTTTCATGCCATTTAAGTGTCAATTATTTCGTGGCGAGCGATAGCGAGCCTGTAATTTTAGAAGGAACCGGCCTTCGGCCCGGCATTTTTCTACTGAACAATGTACAAATATATTTTGAAAGGGGGTCTAGGGGGTATTTTTTTAAAGCTTGATGGAGATCTAGCAAGGAAACTCAAATATATATATATATATATATATATATATATATATATATATATATATATATATATATATATATATATACAGTATATATGTGGACCTAAAAACAAGGACTACCCCCTTAAACTGCACAAAACCGTCTAAATAAATATATAGAATTAACTTAATAAGACGTCCTCGGTACAGAAAGGGTTAAGAAGACTTTTCGCAGTCAAGGTAATGGCAATATAGGCCTATACCCCAGTAAATTATATTAGACCAATACTCTCTCTCTCTCTCTCTCTCTCTCTCTCTCTCTCTCTCTCTCTCTCTCTCTCTCTCTCTCTCTCTCTCTCTCTCTCGTTCTGTTACTTCTTCGATCTCGTTCTCTTAGTTTCTCGCTCCCTTTCTCTTACTCTCTGGGTTTCGTTCTCTCACTCTCTCTCGCACGCTCTCTCCCTCTCTCCGTTGTTGTTGTTGTTGTTGTTGTTCTTCCCCAAGCTGCCTGGCCGAACAGCCCCAAGGCCCCGAGCAAGGCCAAGGCCATAGCCGAGCGTCCCCACAGAACCCTCCCTGCCGACCACAATAAAGCCTGGGTGACCGAAGCCACTCCATGGCGGGGAGCTGAGGAGGGTGCGGAAACGCCCGGGAAAACAAAGCCCCACCCAGGGCCCTGTGCCCCTCAGCAATTATGAAGAGAAAGTTGAGGGGCAAAGGAAAAATGTGACGCTTTGGCTTCCAATCTTGGTAGATTGGGAGGTCAATCCACGGAAGACACGCCGTCACTTGAGATCTAGAAAATATATAAGTAAAAGGAACAGTCAGAGTAAGCTATGGGTATGGCAGAGATCGCCCAGTTCTCACTCTGATAGACCAGCCCATCACCATTCTCTCCACTGTTTGGACACTTGATCCTCAGTGTTTTGGAGGACAAGCACCTAGAAGGGTCACTAGATCTGTTGTTGCTTGATTTCCTTTGTACTCCATGGTTATACAGAACAATAGAGACACGTCTGGCACAGGTATAGACCCGAGATCAAACCGCTGCTAGCTTGTTAACCCTTTGATTCAGCTTAGGAAGGACCTCTAGTCATAATAAATAATAAGGCTTCAAACTATGTCAACCAACCCTTTGAAACTGTGGGGGCGGTCGGTTATGGCCTTGGAATTGCTCGGGGCCTTGGGGCTGTTCGGCCAGGCAGCTTGGGGAACATCAACAACAACAACAACCCTTTGAAACTACCACAGATCCTTCATAATCCGCACACTATCGTCTAATTTATTAATGATAGGTAGCAGGTAGAACAGCCTGGATCAAACCTCGAGCTGGTTAAGGGGAGATCTCCACTTGAGGGATTTTTTTTCTTGACCCCTTTCTCCCTCATGGTTAGCCCCATTGTTTTTGAAATTTTAAGACGTTTGCCCCCATAAGTTTGGTGATTTTAAGAATTTCCGCCCCATTCTGTCAATTTTAAGACCTTTCGTGCAATTTAGGTGTCGATTTTATCCTGGCGAGCGATAGCGAGCCTGTAATTTAAGAGTAACCGGCCTTCGGCCGTGACATTTTTCTACCGAAAAATGTACAAATTTATCTTGAAAGGGGGTCAAGGGGGTGACATTTTAAGATTGCTGGAGGAGTAGGAAACAAACTAGAAACCTCCCCTTAAGTCATTAGAATTCGTCTGTTCTTTAGGAACAAAAATATAGCTGAAATCTGATTATTTAGGGGAGATGGGTCGTTTTTCTAGATCCCCTTTCTCCCTCCTGTTAGTGTTTATATTTTAAGACCTTTCGCCCCATTTCTTTGTCAATATTAAGACCTTTCGTGATGTCTGGGTTATTAACCCTTTCAGTACCGGTGACGTCCTTTTCATTATATCCGGGCAAATATTAGACTATTTTATTAGGCCTCGGAAGGACGTCTACCCATAGAAGGCTACAGACTACCGGTACCTCAATTAATCTTTTCAGCTATCATATATCCTTCATAAGCTTCACAAAATCGTCTAAATGTAGTTGAAATCAAATAACAAAATGCGTCGCTGGTACGGATGGGGTTAATGGTCTTTATTTCCTACATAAACCCTATAGTTATACCCCTTCTCTCTCTCTCCCTCCCCTATACCGGTACTTAATTACTTGGAAGAAGTGGTTAAGGGAGGTGACCTGCTTTCTATTATCTCTTTTCTCTATTTCTCTCTGGCTTGTATGTATTCGGCCCCATTCAGCCTACTGTTTTAAGACATTTATTCCCCATCCAGGTGTCGATTTCTTCCTGGCGAGCGATAGCGAGCCAGCATTGTATGGAGAAATCCGGCTTCGCCGGAGACATTTTTCTATCGAAATATTTACAAATTTAGCAAGCTGTCAAAAACATTTAAATGAATAAATTTAAATGCTGAGGAAAAAATCGACACCTCGATGGAGATAAACGTCTTAAAACAGTAGGCTGAATGGGGCCGAATGGATACAACCCAGAGAGAGATAAAGAAAACGAAAACGAGGTAAATGTTTTGTGTAGCTTAATGGCCCATCTTTGGTTATTAAAGGTTTATATTTCAATCATAAAAGTTATAGTTCCACCCCTTCTCTCTCTCTCTCTCTCTCTCTCTCTCTCTCTCTCTCTCTCTCTCTCTCTCTCTCTCTCCTTCTCTCTCTCTCTCTCTCTCTCTCTCTCTCTCTCTCCTCCATCCTCTCTCTCTCGTCTCTCTCTCTCTCTCTCTCTCTCTCTCTCTCTCTCTCTCTCTCTCTCTCTCTCTCTCTCTCTCTCTCTCTCTCTCTCTCTCTCTCTCTCTCCCCTATACTTAAGTACTTGGATGAAGAGTTTAAAATTACGAAAGTGTTTTGCGAAGATTAATGGCTTAGCTCTCTGAACAGTAAGTTAGTTGATTATGTTCAGTTTTCCTTTGTTCTTGTTTAAGGGGACAGTGACTAGGCTATTTTTGGAGGGTCTATTTAACCCTCTCACATCCTTATGACGCAGAGGTTGCCAGATTAGCAATAAGAAATAGATTACTCTCACTCACTCTTATAATTACCTCTACAAAATTAGTTTTCTGCCCACAGCTAACTCAAAGACAACTGCAGAGGTTGAAGTAAATAAACTAAAAGTTTATAAATACCCCGGACGGTAACAAAGGCTTTAAAGTATCCCTAATAGGCTCAAAAATTGAGTCAGGACGTGAGAGGGTGTTAAGTTATATATTTTTGGGGGGGTCTATTTAATTATAATTTGGGGGGGTCTATTTATTTATACTAATTTATTGGGGGTCTATTTATTTATACTAATTTTGGGGGGTCTATTTATTTATACTAATTTATTGGGGGTCTATTTATTTATAATTGAGGGGGGGGTCTATTTAATTATAATTTGGGGGGTCTATTTAATTATATATTATTTGGGGTCTATTTAATTATATATTATTTGGGGTCTATTTAATTATATATTATTTGGGGTCTATTTAATTATATATTTTGGGGGGTCTATTTAATTATATATTTTGGGGGGGTCTATTTAATTATATATTTTTGGGGGGTCTATTTAATTATATTTTTGGGGGGGTCTATTTAATTATAATTTGGGGGGGTCTATTTAATTATATTTTTGGGGGGGTCTATTTAATTATAATTTGGGGGGGTCTATTTAATTATATTTTTGGGGGGGTCTATTTAATTATATTTTTGGGGGGGTCTATTTAATTATAATTTGGGGGGGTCTATTTAATTATATTTTTGGGGGGGTCTATTTAATTATAATTTGGGGGGGTCTATTTAATTATATATTCATTCATGTTTTAGTTTCCTTCCTAGACCTTTATCAAGCTTAAAACACACACTCCCTAGACCCCCCTTCAAGATAAATCTGTAAAACAAAAAAAGAAATCTATGGAAAAATGTCCCTTACAGGCTCGCTATCGCTCGCCAGGAAAAACATCGACACCTAAATAGCACGAAAGGTCTTAATATTAACAAACAAATGGGGCGAAATGTCTAAACAATCGCTAAACCGAACTGTCATAAAATCTTAAAACTAATGGAGCTAAACATGAGGAAGAAGGGGACAGACAAATTACCCATCTTATCTTAAGTGTATAGGCTACCCCAGGTTTGTCTAACTTGCACAGAAACTCAATTAATCATATAATTATGTTTTCAGTAAGTATGATTTATCGTAAACAAAATAATACATGTACTGTACATAGCATGATTATATATAACTTATAGGCTATAATTAAATAACTTTAATTAACTTATATAATTAAATAACTTTAATTATATAACATGCGTGCTAACTTTTCGGACCGTAAAGTTAGCTGGTCTCACTATTTGATCTCTAAGTTTTACCTTTTTAAAGGTATTTATCTTAATAATATTTGTTTAACCTCTACATTCCCAGCGACGGTCGACGGCCGTCAGTAAAAAAGTAACTCGCCGGTACCAGCAACGAATGACGTCCGTCAGTAATATGCAGTCCTTGTAACTACCAGTATCGAGCGGTAGCTGCTAACATGACTTGTAGGCACTGCTCTGAGGAGTTGACAACACTTATCAGCTTGGCTGCCAGCCTCCACAGGCTGGCTAGGCCAGTGCTTCACCAACTTTTGAGGTGGGAGGGTATGCTCTCTTGCCTCTGAAGCTATTTTGGCCACAATGCCTGGTACTGGAGGGTACATTTATGGAAATATCCTCTGCTACAGTATGGGTTAAGCAAATCTAAATTTAATTACAGGGTATTATTTGCCAGAAGTGTTTTTTGGTGGACGAAATCCTTACACTTAAACTTCAAATACAGCACATCTATCGATATCTTAGAGGATATTTAACTATTATATACGGTAATACGGGTAGGTAAGCACATCCCTTAAATACTACAACAACAAAAAATCATTAAAAGTACAATAGCTACGGTACTCACTGGGCAGTTCTAGGAAGTTTGATGTTCGGCGGTGTTTGAATCTGGCGTAGTTGAGGGGGGCGACGTCCCCTGCCTCACTGTCCCGGGATGATCGCCGTGACGCAAGGTACGCCAGGTTACCCCCTCGGACCGGGCTGGGGGGGGGGGGGGGAGGGTGTGAGAACATAACAACATAATTAGATAGGCATATGGACGAGATGGATTGTGTGTGAGGGGGATCTGCCAGGTGTGGGCCAATAGGCGCTCTGAAGACCCCCGTTTTATTATGTTGACCTCTGACCATTTTGGTGAGGTCGGTCCTCATGGTGTTAGTGAGCTGGGCTTATAATTGGGATTGGGTGTGAGAGGGATCTGCCTTGTGTGGGCCAACCGGCTTTCTGCAGAGTCCCATTTCCTAATGTTCGTATGTTCTTATAATAAAATGGGAGTCTGCAGAAAGCCGATTGGCCCAGACAAGGCAGATAGATCCCTCTCACACCCAACCCTAATTTATGGCTCAATTATAGGCCCAACTTACTATAAAGACTGACCTCACCGAAATGGTCAGAAGTCAACATAAGAAAATAGGAGTCTACAGAGAGACGAATGGCCCACACCCGGCAGATCCCCCTCACACCCAACCCAGGGGAAGGCGAAAGTTAACCCTTTCACTTTGAGAGGCCTTTCCTAAGATTAACCCCACCATTACGTAATTTTCTTTATAGTCTGGCTACCATTAGACGATTTCCTTGAGAGAGAGAGAGAGAGAGAGAGAGAGAGAGAGAACAAAGCTTTATAGTTCCTCTAGACGTTCTTCATACAGCTATTTCTTAGTCTGGGAATCATTGTTGGTATTCTTCGCTGTACTCTTTCAAGTTTGTCTATATCCTTTTGATTGTAAGGAGACCGCAACGGAACGTGATAGAGAGAGAGAGAGTGTGTGTGTGAGTGAGAGAGAGATAGAGAGTCAGTGAGAGTGAGTCAGATAGCAATAAAACAAGATCAGGGAAAAGTGGATGTATTAGAAAAAACGAGGAGATGGGACAGTGAGTGGAATGAATGTGTGTGTGTTTGTATGTGTGGGTCTGTGTGTGTGTGTGTGTGTGTGGGTCTGTGTGTGTGTGTGTGGGTGTGGGTCTGTGTGTGTGTGTGTGTGTGTGTGTGTTTGTATGTGTGGGTGTGTGTATGTGTGGGTCTGTGTGTGTGTGTGTCTGTGTGTGTGTGTTTGTATTACAGTATATTTTAATGTATAATGTAAGCTGTGGTCACTAAACTAGCTATCTATCTATCTATCTGTGTGTGTGTGTTTATATATGTGTGTGTTAGAGAGAGAGAGAGAGACAAGATTACGGTACTAAGAAGGAGAGTTATAATGTGTGTGTATGTGTGTATTATTACTATTGATACACCTAGGAAGGCTTTACCCTTAGGCCTACTGTACCTATAATAAGTATCTTTGATCTATGTGTGATTATATAGCATTACTGTCTCTCTCTCTCTCTCTCTCTCTCTCTCTCTCTCTCTCTCTCTCTCTCTCTCTCTCTCTCTCTCTCTCTCTCTCTCTCTCTCTCTCTCTCTCTCTCTCTCTCCTGTCCATATCCCAGCACAGGTAGAAATCGATGCCCTACCTTATAGATAATTTTCTCAGACAAAAGAGGAAGAATAGGAGAGCTAAGTGAAGGAGGGGGAAGGAAAGAAGGAGAGATAATTGAAAGGCGGTGACTTGCTCTTTGTCTCTCCTTTTCTCTCTTGCTCTGGCTTGTATCCATTCGGCCCCATTCAGCCTATTGTTTTAAGACATTTATCCCTATCCAGGTGTCGATTTATTCCTGGCGAGCGATAGCGAGCCATCATTGTATGGGGTAATCCGGCTTCGCCGGAGGCATTTTTCTATCGAAAAATGTAAAAATTTAGCTTGCTGACAAAAACATTATAACATATATGGTGGCTTGCTATCGCTCGCCAGGAACAAATCGACACCTTGATGGGGATAAACGTCTTAAAACAGTAGGCTGAATGGGGCCAAATGGATACAACCCAGAGAGAGAGGGAAAACAAAAAAGTGGGTCCTGTTAAGTGAAGGAAGAGGAAGGAAAGAAGGAGGGAAGAAGGGAAGGAAAGAAAGAGGGATAAATGAGGGGAGTAGGGAAGAAAGAAGGAGGGATATATAAGAGGAGGAAGGAAGGAAAGAAGGATACATGAAGGAGGAGGAGAAAGACAAGAAGGAATAAAGGAAGAAAACGAGAAGAAAAGAATGAGGGATAACTGTGCATAATAAAACTTTTCGTCATTTGGGTGTTAATTTATGAGAAATATATCTTCAAATATATCTTGAAGGGGGATCCTAGGGTTGACATATTAAGTTCGATGGAGGTCTAGGGAGGAAAGTAAAATAACTGAAAATAAAATCGACTAAAAAATGAACCATCCCCCCAACAAGAAGGGAAATACAAAAATTATAAATAAATAAATAACCATGTATATGCATAAGCGATAGACTGTTCAGATATAGAAAGAAAATGGAAAGTGGAAGAAGAGAATAGCTAAAAGAGAGAGAGAGAGAGAAAGTAGAAAATATAGTTGTGAGCAGGATAAGTAATTTTGGCCCATCCTCCCGAGTCGCTGGTGTGGAAAGGGAAGAGTGGTGGAGGGAAGAGAGGGTAGATGACGTGATGGTGGAGGGAGAGGCTAGATGACGTGATGGTGGAGGGAGAGGCTAGATGACGTGATGGTGGAGGGAGAGGCTAGATGACGTGATGGTGGATGGAGAGAGGCTAGATGACGTGGTGGTGGTGGTGGAGGGAGAGAGGCTAGATGACGTGATGGTGGTGGGAGAGAGGCTAGATGACGTGATGGTGGTGGGAGAGAGGCTAGATGACGTGATGGTGGTGGAGCGAGAGAGGCTAGATGACGTGATGGTGGTGGTGGAGCGAGAGAGGCTAGATGACGTGATGGTGGTGGTGGAGCGAGAGAGGCTAGATGACGTGATGGTGGTGGTGGAGCGAGAGAGGCTAGATGACATGATGGTGGTGGTGGAGCGAGAGAGGCTAGATGACGTGATGGTGGTGGTGGAGCGAGAGAGGCTAGATGACGTGATGGTGGTGGAGGGAGAGAGGCTAGATGACGTGATGGTGGTGGAGGGAGAGAGGCTAGATGACGTGATGGTGGTGGAGGGAGAGAGGCTAGATGACGTGATGGTGGTGGAGGGAGAGAGGCTAGATGACGTGGTGGTGGTGTGAGAGAGGCTAGATGACGTGATGGTGGTGGTGGGAGAGAGGCTAGATGACGTGATGGTGGTGGTGGTGGTGGAGCGACAGAGGCTAGATGACGTGATGGTGGTGGTGGTGGAGCGAGAGAGGCTAGATGACGTGATGGTGGAGGGAGAGAGGCTAGATGACGTGATGGTGGTGGAGGGAGAGAGGCTAGATGACGTGATGGTGGTGGAGGGAGAGAGGCTAGATGACGTGATGGTGGAGGGAGAGAGGCTAGATGACGTGATGGTGGTGGAGGGAGAGAGGCTAGATGACGTGATGGTGGTGGGAGAGAGGCTAGATGACGTGATGGAGGTAGAGAGGCTAGATGACGTGATGGTGGAGGGCGAGAGGGGCTAGGAAAAAGTCTTCTCCTTTGCTATCCTTTTCTTTCCCTAATAGCAGTGTAGATATCCAAACTAACCCCTTAAGGACCAATAGGTGTGTTGCAGTTTGTATTCCTTTGTTGTATGCATTTGTTAGTCCTTTGTATTCCGTTGTATGCCTTTGTATTCCGTTGTATGCCTTTGTATTCCGTTGTATGCCTTTGTATTCCGTTGTATGCCTTTGTATTCTCCTCTTACTCTTTCTTCTCCTCCCCCTCTTTCTCCTCCACCACTACCTCCTCCTCAGCTCTTTTTCTTCCTCCTCCTCCACTACCTCCTCTCCCTCCTCCTCCTCCTCCTCCTCCTACACTACCTCCTCTTCTCTTCCACTACCTCCTCCTCCACCTCTTCCTCCTCCACCCTTTTATATAATCATTCTCTCTGCCAAGGGTATTAACTTCTCATTAAATTAATCACCTAATCATCCCCCCAATTTTTCGCCAATTAAAAGTAATCAACCCAAATTAGGAAGCTGAGTGAATGGGAAGGTATTTTTAATATATTATGGTTAAGGGAGCCAGCCCACCTCGCTTATTTTTTCTCTTTATCTCCCTCTCTCTTTGGCTTGTATTCATTCGACCCCATTCAGCCTACTGTTTTAAGAAGTTAGCCCCCATCCAGGTGTCAATATTTTCCTGGCGAGCGGGAGCGAGCCAGCATATATATATATTTTTGTTTTGACAGCAAGCTAAATTTGTATATTTTTCAATAGAAACATTTCTCCGGCAAAGCCGGATTTCTTCATACAATGCTGGCTCGCTATCGCTCGCCAGGAAGAAATCGACACCTGGATGGGGTTAAACGTCTTAAAACAGTTGGCTGAATGGGGCCGAATGGATACAAGCCAGAGAAAGAGAGAAAAGGAGAGAAAGATACAAACAAATCCGGTGACCCCCTCTTATTAAGGGCGGATGTATTTGCTCATATATGTATCTTGTTATTACTTTATGAGTTGCCTCCCTAGACCTACATCAGACTTTAAAAAACAACCCCAGGATCCTACTTCAAGATAAATTTGTACATTTTTCGATAGCAAAAAAGGGTTTCTCTTACATTACAGGCTCGCTATCACTCGTCAGGATTTTTTTTATATCTAAATGACACGAAAACTTTTAATATTGATCAACAAGTAGGGCAAATGGTCTCCAAACTAATGGGCCGAACGTCTTAAAATCTCAAAACTAATGGGGCTAAACATAAGGGAGAAGGGGGGCCGGAAAAAACAAGCAAGGGAAGCTGAGGAAAAATAAGTTTAAGCCAAAATATTGATTAACGAAATCAGTTTGTAAGACAGTTTTCGTAGACGATATATCCCGCCGTGTTAAAGGAGATATAGTCCAGTATGTTTGGGTACCAGATGGTCCTACAATAGAGAGAGAGAGAGAGAGAGACAGTGGAAGAACGAGAGAGTGTGGGTAGGTGGGTGTGAGAGAGAGAGACAGTGGAAGAGCGAGAACGAGAGAGTGTGTGTGTGAGACATTAAGAGAGATATAGTGGAGGAGCGAGAACGAGAGAGAGAGTGTGTGTGTGTGAGAGATATTAAGAGAGATATAGTGGAGGAGCGAGAACGAGAGAGAGTGTGAGTGTGTGTGTGTCAGTGAGAGAGTGAAACAGTGGAAGAACGAGAGTGTGTGTGTGTGACATTGTGAGAGAGAGAGAGAGTGTGTGTGTGACATAGTGAGAGTGAGAGAGAGAGTGTATGTGTGTGCGTGTGTGTGCGTTTTCCTTTGTTAGTGTTCTCTTTATGCCGGTAGCTATCAGGTTATATGACTGTATGTCTGGCGGTCTGTCTGTATGTCTGTCTGTGTGGGGGTATACAGAACTTGTCATCAATCAGGCGATAAACGAGAGTCTGTTAACTCTAGGTTGGGCAGAAATCGTAAACTTTAACATCTGTAACTCAAATAGGGCTAGAACAAATGAGTCGTCAGTTTATACACCTATTCCCTAGCCAAGTCTTCCTATGTGGTAGAAATATTAGCTCGATTACTCTAGTCGTTTTTGAGTTATGAGAGGTTAGGGGTTACGATGTCTGCCCAACCTAGAATAAACGGACTATAGTTGTCAAATTTACTGTACGGCTGTAGAGTCGAAGTAACATTATTATTCTAATTAAACCCCTTCTCTACCGGTGACGTCCCTTTCATTATATTCTAATTAAACCCCTTCTCTACCGGTGACGTCCCTTTCATTATATTCTGGCAACTATTAGATCATTGTATTCAAGTTACTAAGGACGTCTATTCATTAAAAGGCTTCACACTTCCTCAAGTAATCCTCTTTGGCTACCATATATTATTCTTAAGCTTCATAAACTCTGGCTAAATGTAGCTGAAATCAAATAAGAAAGACGTCGCCGGTACAGAAGGGGTTAAGGGGAGATCTCCACTTGAGGGATTTTTTTCTGGACCCCTTTCTCCCTCATGTTTAGCCCCATTGCTTTTGATATTATAAAAAGTTTGCCCCATTAGTTTAGCGATTTTAAGAACTTTCACCCCATATTAAGACCTTTCGTGCAATTCAGGTGTCGATTTTATCCTGGCGAGCGATAGCGAGCCTGTAATTTAAGAAGAACCGGCCTTCGGCCGGGACATTTTTCTATCGAAAAATGTACAAATTTATCTTGAAAGGGACTCAAGGGGATGCAATTTTAAGCTTGCGGAGGTCTAGGGAACAAACTAAATACCTTCCCTTAATGGATATCTGTTTTTACTTTTTGGTACCGTATCCAATAACTATAGTCCATTCATACTAGGTAGGCCAAATATCTTGACCACTGCCGTCTATACCTCATAAACGACTAGAGAAATCGAGCTAATCTGTGTATCTTTCAGGATATGTCAGCTAGGTGATAGATGTGGAAATTTACAGCTCATGTGTGATAGGGTTGTCTCTGGTGTTAGCGCTCCCCCTGGTATCTGAAAGGGGTGCTTTCAGGTAGATGGGACTTAATAGCCTTGGCGGGCAACCCATCTAGGGGAATAAACCCTAATCAAATTTTTGAATTACAGATACTAGAGGTTACGATTCCTGGCTAGCCTACAATGAACGGTCTATATACATGTAATACATCTGCGACACTTATTTTCTGACGGAAACTATATATATAAACAATTACTTTAGAGAGCAATGATAAAGGACATAGCAAAAACTAACACTAATTATACTACTGTTGAATAGATGTAGCTGAATTATATTATATTAGGGGAATAATTCTACTAATACGTTAGATATATGGCTGTAGGGACTTACCTGGCCAGAGGTGAAGGTGAGCAGGGCCTAGATCCCCGCAGTGATTTGGGACTGAGGGGGGTGCACGGACTGAAGGGACTCTTAGGACTTTTAGGACTCAGTGGGGACATGGTCACGTCAGAGTCGATAAAGTCCTGGGAGGTGGTGGAGTTCTGGTATCCGCTGAGGGAGGTGGATTCGCTGTCCGTAGACGTGAGGCGGATGCTGGCCAAACGCGACATATTCAAAGTTCAACCGAGGCTTGTCTATTTTTTTTTTTTTTTTTTTTTTTTTTTTTACTTGTAAGAGAGATCACTGGATGTACAGTAGTCTAAACAAATAACTAATGCGAAAGCACTTTTCATATGCTTGAGACATTGAGTCAGAATCGCTAAATCAATTCAATACCACAGATCACTTCAGATTAAGCTCATTATCTGTAAACATAAGGAGTGTAAATTACAATTGAATAAGTGAACATGGATTTGACGGAAAAACTTTACTCTGTTTCTTTTCATCTGACGACAAATTGAATCCTATAGCTAATTTCTCGAAACTTCATGGAAAAATATGAAACTACCATATCTCTGCATCATATTGTCTCTGCATCATATTGTCTCTGCATCATATTGTCTCTGCATCATATTGTCTCTGCATCATATTGTCTCTGCATTATATTGTCTCTGCATCATATTGTCTCTGCATCATATTGTCTCTGCATCATATTGTCTCTGCATCACATTAAGACCAAGTTTATATGATGAGAACCATAATTCACTACAAAATCTTCAAAATAACTGTGAAATCTTGATGGGAACTTTGCAATTTACCGTCAGTTGAAAAGAACCCGTATAATCACCTAGGCATGCAGCTCAAGAAAATGCTTCAGAATCGTTCAGTAAAACTTTGCCAGTTGTAGGAGTTGGCATTTATTGAGCTGTACTGTATAGTAATACTGATTATTAATTCATATTAAGCTCACTGTCATAAGTCAATAAGTCATGTCTCAGCTGTCATAAGTCAATAAGTCATGTCTCAGCTGTCATAAGTCAATAAGTCATGTCATGTCTCAACTGTCATAAGTCAATAAGTCATGTCTCAGCTGTCATAAGTCAATAAGTCATGTCTCAGCTGTCATAAGTCAATAAGTCATGTCTCAGCTGTCATAAGTCAATAAGTCATGTCTCAGCTGTCATAAGTCAATAAGTCATGTCTCAGCTGTCATAAGTCAATAAGTCATGTCTCAGCTGTCATAAGTCAATAAGTCATGTCTCAGCTGTCATAAGTCAATAAGTCATGTCTCAGCTGTCATTACGTTTGGCTCGCTCTGTCATGTATTAATGTCTTAGATGTTGACTAAGGTGGTGGTTAAGGGGAGATCTCCACTCGAGGGATTTTTTTCTTGACCCCTTTCTCCCTCATGTTTAACCCCATTGCTTTTGATATTATAAAACGTTTGCCCCATTAGTTTAACGATTTTAAGAACTTTCACCCCATATTAAGACCTTTCGTACAATTCTGGTGTCGATTTTATCCTGGCGAGCGATAGCGAGCCTGTAATTTAAGAGGAACCGGCCTTCGGCCGGGACATTTTTCGACCGAAAAATGTACAAATTTATCTTGAAAGGGACTCGAGGGGGTGTAATTTTAAGCTTGATGGAGGTCTAGGGAACAAACTAAATCCCCTTAAGTGTAGGCATAGGTTTGTATATCCCACTCGAAATGACTAAAGCAAGTTTAGATATTGCTGATACCAATTATGGATCAAAATATACTTGGTGCAGAGACAGTACTTATTTGGCCGCTTGTACATTGGTGTTTTTGTGTTATTACGTGGTGTTATGTTATGATGTTATTGCACTGGTGGTGGTGTTACTGGTGTTGTAGAATTAATGACTGGTGTATCAAAGGAGTACAAAGGAAATCAAGCAACAACAGATCTAGTGACCCTTCTAGGTTGCTTGTCCTCCAAAACACTGAGGATCAAGTGTCCAAACAGTGGTTTAGAGTGGGTAAGGGAATTACTGCCCTGGAACTAATGTCCGTGGCAGGATTAGGAAGTTAGTAGGGAACAGATGGGTTAGTAACTATCGACTGGTGATGTAGGCTGGTGCGGTGGTGTTTTTAATGGTGTTGTTGTGGTATAATGTGGTGTTTTCTCGGGAGGTGATGGAGGGTATTAACGCTAATGGTGTGGTCTTTAGTAAACGCACACTCACTCACTCACTCTCTCATTTTTACTCGCTCTCTTCTTTCCCTTTTGCTTGCATGCTCTTCATCGCCTATTCTTTATCTTATTTGTACTTCTGGTTAATAATATTTGAGATTCTCATATATATATTCTCCTGTTCACTAATTGTATCTTCTCATTTCTCTTAGTTTGTCTTATTAACTAACTTTAGATCTGTCTATATCTCCTTAAAATAAGTAAAATTTGTGGATTTGATTGTTTAGTTAGCCCCTCGTACTACCGTTTTCTTTGTTAATTACCACCTCATATTTCCGTTTTCTTTGTTAATTAACCCTCGTATTTTCGTTTTCTTTGTTAATTACCACCTCTTTTTTTCTTTTTTTTAAGTACCCCCTCGTATTTTCGTTTTCGTTGTTAATTACTGCCTCGTATTTCCGTTTTCTTTGCTAATTACCCCCTCGTATTTTCGTTTTCTTTGATAATTACCGCATCGTATTTTCGTTTTCTTTGATAATTACCGCCTCATATTTTTGTTTTCTTGGTTAATTACCACCTCGTATTTTCGTTTTCTTTGTTAATTACCACTTCGTATTTTCGTTTTCTTTGTTAATTACCACCTCGTATTTTCGTTTTCTTTGTTAATTACCACTTCGTATTTTCGTTTTTTATGTTAATTACCATCTATTTTTGTTTTCTTTAATTTCTATACTCTTTGATTGTTTAGTTCTTGTATTTTGTTTTATCTCTTCCCGTTTCCTCCGATTTCTCTTTCTTCCTGTTCTGTATTCTCCTCTGAGTCACTGGTACCCAACATGGACCCTGCAATAGAGAGAAGAGAAAGGTTATGGCAATGAAATAACATAGGTTCGAATCCTTGGAGTAACACATATATTCAGTAGTTTCATCGATTTCATTAATTAGGTTTATTTGCAAGTTAATTGGTGGGTTGATGAATAAATATGAAAATGTTCTATAATTTTACGAATCCACCAAAATAATATATCTAGCTCTAAGTCTAAGATCCAAAGGTCATGTATTTTCTATATATTCTTGACCCTCTAAAGATTATGACGCATTTTGACAGTTTATTCTGCCTACCATTAGACGATTTTAGACTATCAAAATTGTTATGCATCTTATACACAGTGTGAAAGACAAAGGCTGAAGGAGGGAGGAGGAGGTGGGTGTGTGATAAAAGAGAGAGAGAGAGAGAGAGAGAGAGAGAGAGAGAGAGCAAACGATTGAGCAAGGAGGGTTTTTGGAGGTGTGTGAATAATTAAAAAAGAGAGAGAGAGAGAGAGAGAGAGAGAGAAAGCGAGAGAGAGCAAAGGTTGAAGGAGGATGAGGGTGTGTGATAAAAGAAAATGAGAGATGGTGATGGACACAAGACATGTTGAGTAATGAGAGAGAGAGAGTGTGTGTTTGAGTTACAAGGAATAGTTAGTATCTCCGAGACCTTGCAATCCATTCCGAGGCGATACTGGAAGTGGAAGGAGAGAGACTGTTTAGTGCACTACACTTTATACAGAGTGTGCAAAATACTATCTACTCTCTTCTTGAACTGCTCTACTGAAGAACTGTTTACAACCTCGGAGGGAAGTTGGTTCCAGGTAGAACAGATCTTATATGTGAAAAAGTGTCCACAGAGAGAGAGAGAGAGAGAGAGAGAGAGAGAGAGGCACAAAGGAGGTTCCAGATACCCTTTCCTTTTTGCTTTAAGGAGGACGTAGGCGGAAGAAAGCCTCATAAAAGGAAATTTTCACATTTTTGGCAGGAAACTTCAACCCTTATACAACTATTTTACTGGGTGGTCGCGATAGAACAGAATACAATATAACTTTCAAATCGCAATAATAGGTATATATTATTATATATATATGTATATACTGTATGTGTGTGTGCTCAGGCCCAATCCCCACTTTTCCTATTTTGTATTTTTATTTTCTATTTAATTTGTTTTTATTAATTGTTTTTCCTAGTAGATATCATTCTATGTGGATGAGGGAGACAAACGGCAGAACTAACTGTGGCAAGTGCCTCCCCTGAGTTGAAAGAGTGAGATTTGTATGTTGTATGGCAGAAAGAAGTGCGGTGTGCTTGTTTAGTGTTGTGAAGTAGATAGCAGGAGGAGGTGTTTGTGAGAGCCAGCTGGATCACTAAGGCACATATGCCAGTATTTCCAAATGATTCACCAAATATCCTACTTTCTGTTTAACCAAGACTCAGCACAACTCAAGCACCTCCCAAGTTTTGAAGACACTCAAGGGACTATTACACCAGATATTACTGACGTGGAGTGTTAGTAGAGAGAGAGAGAGATAAAGAGAGAGAGAGGGGGGGGGGGAGAAGGCGAGAGAGAGATAGTGTGTGTGTGTGTGTGAGAGAGAGAGAGAGAGAGCATGTTTCAGCACAACTCAAGCACTTCCCAAGTTTGTAGATACTCGAGGCATTATTATACCGGATATTACTGATGAGGAGTGTTAGTAGAGGGAGAGAGAGTGTGTGTGAAAGTGATACTGCGTGCGAGGGAGAGAGAGTGTGTGAAAGTGAAAGTATGAGAGAGAGAGAGTGTGTGTGTGTGTGTGTGTGTATGGGAGAGAGAAATAGAGAGAGTGTGTGTGAGAGAGAGAGAGACAGACAGACAATATCTATTTTGTCTTATATGCCTTCACTTTCCCCATTTCCAGCAAGTTAAATAGACTTCACCCACTAAAGCCCTCTCCCGAACTGTCCTTAAACCCAGAACAATTACCACTTGAGGGGACTTTTTTCTTGACCCCTTTCTCCCTCATGTCTAGCCCCATTGCTTTTGAGATTTTAAGACGTTTGCCCCATTAGTTTGGTGATTTTAAGAATTTCCGCTCCATTCTGTCAATTTTAAGACCTTTCGTGCCATTTAGGTGTCGATTTTATCTTGGCGAGCGATAGCGAGCCTGTAATTTAAGAGTAACCGGCCTTCGGCCGGAAATCTTTTCTACCGAAAAATGTACAAATTTATCTTGAAAGGGGGTCAAGGGGGTGAAATTTTAAGATTGCTGGAGGAGTAGGAAACAAACTAAAAACCTTCCCTTTAAACCCAGAACAATTACCACTTGGGCTCTGTGTAAACTGGAATGTCCTTAGGAAGTTGGTGAATGAGGCGTGGATTGTAATTATATAGAGTATGGATTAAGAACGGCAGGTTGATGGCTTCTGTAAGACGTTTAGAGGGACACGGACATAAGTTGTAATAGTTTATCTTGAGACAACACCTAACACCATCATCATAACACCAACACCAACTGTAAATACAACACAACCAACATAACCATCACCAACACCACCACCACAACATCAACTTCCATGAAATCTAACACCAACACCATTAACACCACCACACCATCTAATACCACCACCAGCATCAACTGTATATACAACACCACCACTATCACCAACACCACTACACCATCACCGACACCACTACACCATCACCGACACCACTACACCATCACCCCCACTATCACCTAACACCTCACACCTCCTCTCTTCATTACTTACCCTCGTTTGAACCAGCCGGGAGACACTCAGTAGACCAGACCACATCAGATAATTTTTTTGTTTTCTCCATATACCTCCATCAAGCTTAACCCCCCGACCCTCCTTCAAGATAAATTTCTACATGCTTCGATAGAAAAACAACATGGTCTGGGGAGAATATGTCGGAAGGAGGGAAGGTGAATCTTGTGTGTGTTTGTGTGTTTCTCTCTCT
>CM064553.1:12075486-12090486 GCA_032716605.1 Paralithodes platypus
TTTTCTGTTGTGTTTGTCCCTATTCTGGCTCTGTCTTGAGAGTCCCCACCCCCCCCAAAAAAAAACAAAAACGGGAAAAAAAAGTGGGGATTGGGCCTGAATAGATAGATAGATAGATAGATAAGACCACGGAGAGGAGAAGAACTTATGTGGCCACCTGTACAGTATGTGAGGTCTGGGGTAGACAGGTGTTTGTGTGATGTGTGTGTATGGGAGGTGATTGTGTTGGTTCTCTCTCTCTCTCTCTCTCTCTCTCTCTCTCTCTCTCTCTCTCTCTCTCTCTCTCTCTCTCTCTCTCTCTCTCTCTCTCTCTCTCCTCTTCTATCTCGCTCTCTATCTCTCTCCCATTCTCTCTCTCTCGCTCTCGCTCTCTCTCTCTCTCTATCTCTCTCTCTCTCTCTCTCTCTCTCTTCTCTCTCTCTCTCTCTCTCTCTCTCTCTCAAGTAGGTGCCCAAGTCCTTCCATGCCATCATTGCTAGAGGTCCTTCCTAAGCTGAAAAAAAATAAAAATCGTCTGACATAGTTGCCAAAAATATGAGGGACAAAGGACCGCCACCCGGTACTGAACGGGGTTTTGGTTTTGTTAATTTAAAAACTGCAATCCTTGCTTACTGGTTAAGGGGAGGTTGGGTGGTGGTCTGTTTCACTTTTGAGGGATTTTTTTATTGACCCCTTTCTACCTCATGGGTAGCCCTCATTGTCTTGAGATTTTTAAAGACGTTTGCCCCCTAAGTTTGGTTGATTTTAAGATATTTCCGCACCCCATTCTGTCAATTTTTGTGTAAAAAAAGACCTTTCGTGCAATTTAGGTGTCGATTTTATCCTGGCGAGCGATAGCGAGCCTTTAATTTAAGAGTAACCGGCCTTCGGCCGGGAAATTTGTCTACCGAAAAGTGTACAAATTTATCTTGAAAGGGGATGAAGGGGGTGACATTTTAAAATTGCTGGAGGAGTAGGAAACAAACTAGAAACCTCCCCTTAAAGGGTGGCGCGGGGGGGGGAGGGGGGATTTTGTTATACAGTATATCTATATTTTGTTATACGGTATATCTATATTTTGTTATACAGTATATCTATATTTTGTTATACGGTATATCTATATTTTGTTATACGGTATATCTATATTTTGTTATACGGTATATCTATATTTTGTTATACGGTATATCTATATTTTGTTATACGGTATATCTATATTGTTATACGGTATATCTATATTGTTATACGGTATATCTATATTTTGTTATACGGTATATCTATATTTTGTTATACGGTATATCTATATTTTGTTATACGGTATATCTATATTGTTATACGGTATATCTATATTTTGTTATACGGTATATCTATATTTTGTTATACGGTATATCTATATTTTTTCACTATTTGATATGTTATTTTTAGTTTGCTCCTTAGCCCTCTATCGAGCTTTTAAAAAAACACCCCCAAGACTTTCCATAAAGATAAATTTGTACAGTTTTCGGTAGAAAAGTGTCCCGGCCGAAGGCCTGTTCTAACTAAAATTGACACCTAAATAGCACGAAAAATCTTAATATTGAAAAAGACATGGAGCGAAAAGGTCTTAAAATCGCCAAACTATTGGGGTGAACGTTAAAATGGATACAATTGGTTTTACTCTGGTATTTGCATGTTGAGTAAATGCAACGTTGAATAACATTGGTCCATGTTTGTGTGGCATTTCAATCTGAGTTAAGGGCAGATCCTTCACTTTTTGGTCGAGTTTTTAATTTATTTATTATTTTTCTAGTTTCCTCGCTAGACCTCCATTTAGTTTCCTCGCTAGACCTCCATTTAGTTTCCTCGCTAGACCTCCATTTAGTTTCCTCGCTAGACCTCCATCAGGCTTAAAAAGACGCCCCCTAGACCTCCTTTCAAGATAAATTTGTAAATTTTTCGGTAGAAAAATTTCCCGGCCGGAGGCCGGTTCCTCTTAAGTTACAGGCTCGCTATCGCTCGCCAGGAAAAAATCGACACCTAAATGGCAGGGAAGGTCTTAAAATTGACAGAAATGGGGCGAAAGTTCATAAAATCGCCAAAATAATGGGGCTAAAGATGAGGGAGAAGGTGGTCTAGAAAAGCGCCATGTCTCCCCTTAAGGGGTGGGTGGTTGCATTTTTTGGACCCCCTTCTCCCTCATGCTTAGCCCCATTAGTTTTGAAATTTTAAGACGTTCGGTCCATTAGTTTAGTGATTTTAAGACTTCGCCCCTTTTCTGTGTTAATTTTAAGACTTTTCGTGTAATTTAAGTGTCGATTTTTTCCTGGCAAGCGATAGCAAGCCTGTAATTTAGGAGTAATCGGCCTTTGGCCGGGAAATTTTTCTACCGAAAAATGTACAAAAACATCTTGACATGGGATCGATCCTGGGGTTGTTATTTTAAGACTGATGAAGGTCTAGTGAGGAAACTATTTAGATAATACATCAATGAAAAAAATCCACCAACAAATTAATCATCCCCCCCTTAACCCATTCAGTACCGGTGACGGCCTATTCCTTGTCATCTGGCAATTATTAAACGATTTTATTCAGCTTAGGAAGGACGTCTAACCATTGAAAGGCTACAGACTATCTCGATTAATCCTTTTAGCTACCATATATCCTTCCTAAGCTTCGTGAAATTGTGTAAATGCAGCTGAAATCAAATTAAAAAAGACGTCGTCGGTACAGAAAGGGTTAAGTAATTGTTCTAATGAAGGTAGAGGCTTCACCAAAGGCGAAATGGATATCTATCTATCTATCTATCTATCTCTCTATATATATACTTTTTTTTTTTTTTTTAAATTTGGAAATACAATAATTTAATCCGTCCTTTTGATAAAATGTCACCCGAAATGAAAGAGGGAATGTTGAAAGAGCTCCAATCCTCTTAATTAAGGGGGGGGGGGGGTAGGGCTGGTTTTCTGGACACCCTTCTCCCTCGTGTTTAGCATATTAGTTTTGAGGTTTTAAGACGTTCGTTCCGTTAGTTTGGCGATTTTGAAACCTTTCGCCTCATATTTTTGTCTATATTAAACCCTTTCGTGCCCTTTAGGTGTCGATTTTTTCCTGGCGAGCGAAAGCGAGCCTCTAATTTTAGAAGGAACCTGCCTTCGGCCGAAACATTTTTCTACCGAAAAATGTACACATTTATCTTGAAAAGGGGTCTAGGGGATGTTTTTCTAAGCTTGATAGAGGTCTAGCGAGGAAACTCAAAAAATAATTAATACATAAATACAGACCAAAAACCAAGCACTACCCCCTTAACCCTCTCCGACATATGACGCGATTTTGAGCCTATTAGGGATACTTTAAAGCCTTTGTTACCATCAGGGGTATTTAGAAACCTTTAGTTTAGTTACTTCAACCTCTGCAGTTGTCTTTGAGTTAGCTGTGTTGAGCCTATTGGGGATACTTTAAAGCCTTTGTTACCATCAGGGGTATTTATAAACCTTTAGTTTAGTTACTTCAACCTCTGCAGTTGTCTTTGAGTTAGCTGTGTTGAGCCTATTGGGGATACTTTAAAGCCTTTGTTACCATCAGGGGTATTTAGAAAAACCTTTAGTTTAGTTACTTCAACCTCTGCAGTTGTCTTTGAGTTAGCTGTGTTGAGCCTATTGGGGATACTTTAAAGCCTTTGTTACCAGCAGGGGTATTTATAAACCTTTAGTTTAGTTACTTCAACCTCTGCAGTTGTCTTTGAGTTAGCTGTGTTGAGCCTCTAGATACTACTTTAAAGCCTTTGTTACCATCAGGGGTATTTATAAACCTTTAGTTTAGTTACTACAACCTCTGCAGTTGTCTTTGAGTTAGCTGTGTTGAGCCTATTGGGGATACTTTAAAGCCTTTGTTACCATCAGGGGTATTTAGAAACCTTTAGTTTAGTTACTTCAACCTCTGCAGTTGTCTTTGAGTTAGCTGTGTTGAGCCTATTTGGGATACTTTAAAGCCTTTGTTACCATCAGGGGTATTTAGAAACCTTTAGTTTAGTTACTTCAACCTCTGCAGTTGTCTTTGAGTTAGCTGTGGGCAGAAAACTAATTTTGGAGAGGTAATTATAAGAGTGCGAGAACTCTATTTCTTATTGCTAATCTGGCAACCTCTGCGTCATATGAGTCTGAAGGGGTTAATAACAACTCCGTTAATTATAGTGAAGACCTTTGTCTTTTTAAGGGGGGATGGTTCACTTTTTGGTCGATTTTTTAATTTATTTATTATTTACTAGTTTCCTCCCTAGACCTCCATCAAACTTAAATATACGCCCCCTAGACCCCCTTTCAATATAAATTTGTACATTTTCCGGTAGAAAAATGTCCCAGCCGAAGGCTGATTCCTTCTAAAAGGCTCGCGAAAAATTGACACCTAAATGGCACGAAAGGTCTTAGTATTGACAAAGAAATGAGGCGAAAGGTCTCAAAATAGTCAAACTAACAGAAAGAATGTCTTAAAATCTTAAAAACTAATATGCTAAACATGAGGGAGAAGGGGGTCCAGAAAAGCTCCAATCCTCTTAAGAACAACGGTTAATTAAAATGAAGCTTTTTTAACCCCTTCGGTACCGGTGTCGTTCTTTTATTTTTGTTCTGGCTACTATAGTGTATTCGCTGTAAGTAGGCGACAAATCATGACCTCTATCCTCAGTAACTCAAAAAGGGCTAGAGCAAATTGGCTGTCAATTTCCACAACTATTCCTTGACTGACTCTTCCCAAATGGTAGACATATAAACTTGATTACGCTAGTCGTTTTTTAGTTACAGAGGTTAGAGGTCATGATTTTTTCGCCTACTTACAGCGAATAGACTATAGTGTTACGAAAGCAATAGGCTCCTCCTCCTACCCCCATCTTACTCCTCCCTCTATGTCTGCCTTACTCCACCATTAATTCCACATAAACTCCACCCTTCCTCCTACACTACCTCCTCCCTTCCTCCAACACTAACCTCCTCCCTTCCTCCCACTAGTCTGGTGGCGCCAGTACAGAAGAGTGATTGGCGATGTTAAAGAACGGGCCGACGGAGAGGACCACTAACCTGGGACTAGAGAACGTACCGAGGAGCGAAGGGAGTTAGAAGAACAATATTAGAGAACAGGGACCGTACACAGAACAATATTAGAGAACAGGGACCGTACACAGAACAATATTAGAGAACAGGGACCGTACACAGAACAATATTAGAGAACAGGGACCGTACACAGAACAATATTAGAGAACAGGGACCGTACACAGAACAATATTAGAGAACAGGGACCGTACACAGAACAATATTAGAGAACAGAGACCGTACACAGAACAATATTAGAGAACAGGGACCGTACACAGAACAATATTAGAGAACAGGGACCGTACACAGAACAATATTAGAGAACAGGGACCGTACACAGAACAATATTAGAGAACAGGGACCGTACACAGAACAATATTAGAGAACAGGGACCGTACACAGAACAATATTAGAGAACAGGGACCGTACACAGAACAATATTAGAGAACAGGGACCGTACACAGAACACTCAGACGGGCGGGCAACCCCCTGGATAAGCAAGTATTTTACCAATGCTATTTGAATGTAACTGGCCAACATTAGTTTAGCTAGGCGATTGTCACTTGTTAAGTTATTCACTCATTCATTTCTAACTTACAACAAGGAGGGAGGAGGTTAGTGTTGGAGGAAGGGAGGAGGTTAGTGTTGGAGGAAGGGAGGAGGTTAGTGTTGGAGGAAGGGAGGAGGTAGTGTAGGAGGAAGGGTGGAGTTTATGTGGAATTAATGGTGGAGTAAGGCAGACATAGAGGGAGGAGTAAGATGGGGGTAGGAGGAGAAACAAGAAAAGAGGGGGGAGGGAGGAGGAGGAGTAAGGGAGGGATAGAAAGAGGAGGGGGGGTGGGTAGGAGGAGCAAGAGAGCAATGTGTAAATATGGCGTGACCGGAAATGAGGATCTTGCACAACTCCCTGTAGGTATACATACAATATATAGTTAAGATAGGACTCCGATGGTATCAACCTTATTTGGATTATTAAGCCAGCACACTGTAAGTCAAGAAAAACGTCAGGATTAGAGCCTCTGCGAAAACTCTAGTCCCTTGATACATACACTTTTACTCCGGTGTTATTCATGCATGATGATTTGTTACATTTATATAATTATGGGGTTGAATGTAATACAATAAATTGGTGTATTAGGCTAGATTGACTATAGTCCGTTCAAACTATGATTGGGCAGAAATCGTAACCCCTAATCTCTCATAACTCAAAAAGGACTAGAGTAATCGAGCTAATATTTCTACCAAATAGGAAGACGTGGCTAGGGAATAGGTGTTTAAATTGACAGATCATTTGCTCTATCCCTTTTTGAGTTACAGGGATCAGAGGTTACTATTTCTGCCCAGCCTAGAATGAACGGACCAAGAGCTTCGTGAACCCCATAGCATCTTCGGCTAAGCCCCGCCCACTACCTGCACATCAGCCCCCTTCTTTCCGCCTTGGACTGTCACGTAGGCCACACGTTTAGTTGTCTTTGTGTGTGTTCTCGTGTTCTTCGGGTGTTTATCGGCGATCTGCGGTGTTCACCAGTGGTTAGTGTGGTGCTGCTGATTATCACGAGTATCAGGGACTATGGAGAAGGGTCTTGAAGGACGATGTAGCCTGATATCACTGCCAAGGATAAGGTAAATAATGCTTGAATGAATCGTGACACTCGCCATTTTGATCAGCATCTACATTTCTTTCGTGCAAGTTGAACTACTCGAGATACCATCAGACGATTTACAATGATGATCGACTTTTATTTATAATATATTTATAATAAAATGCTCTACTGCCAGTCCACCACTCTTCGCCATCCCTCCCTCACCATTTTACACCATACCCCATACCACCCATGCCACACCATGCCAGCCCACCCATCCACACCACACCACACCACCTTACCCCACCCCAGCCACACCAAACTATGCCACCCCTCCCGATACCATCCACACCACACCTCACTATCTCACACCATGGTACACTACACCACTCCATCCCATCCATACCACTCCTTACCACACCACCCCTCACCGTGCCATACCACACCACACTATACCAATCAATCCCACCCACACCACTCCATACTACACCACATCACACTGATCCATCCCACCCACACCACACTGATCCATCCCACCCACACCACACCACACTGATCCATCCCACCCACACCACACCACACTGATCCATCCCACCCACACCCCTTCATCCCACCCACCCTACTCCATGCCACACACCACCACACACCACGTGGATTGTGATGGTGTAGTAACGACACATGGATGTTGGAATTATTGTGATGTTTTGGTGATTGTGTTGTGGTAGTGATGTGAATAATGTGAGGATGTGTTATGCTATGAAGGGGATATGGTAATGTGGTTTTCGTGGTCGTTCGTAATGTGTTATTCATGTGAGTGTGGGTAGTGGAGTGATATGTGATATATATATATAATGTTTGCCAGTGATTCAGAGGTTCAATGACCCCTTCCAGCATAACGCCGCAGCCTAAATCCGAAGTAGCCTACCGTGCTCGAAATTCTGTCTCCACCATTCCTTATACCGCCCCTCCCCCCCCCACCCCCCCCCCCCACCCCGCCCCCTCACCCTCCCGCCATCCTCCCCCCATCCCTCCCCCCCACTCTCTCCCAAGCCCTCCATTCCTCCCTCCTCCTTCCCTCCCAAGCCCTCCATTCCTCCCCCCCTCTCTCCCAAGCCCTCCATTCCTCCCTCCTCCTTCCCTCCCAAGCCCCTTCCTCCTCCCCCCCAAGCCCTCCTTCCTCCCCAAGCCCTCCAAGCCCTCCCCCCCCCCCCCCTCCCTCCCATAGCCACTCCCTCTACAGTGTCTACACCAACACCAGGAAAAAGCAAGGTTGAAGCCCTCTATGTATGTATGTGTGTGTGTGTATGTCTACTGTATGTATATGTATGTGTCTGTGGTGTTATGTATGTCTATGTATACCTGTGTGTGTATATGTATGTATATGTAGTGTACCTGTATGTATGTGTGTGTGTGTATGTCTACTGTATATGTATGTGTATATCCTGTATGTATATGTATGTGTATATCATGTATGTATATGTTGTGTATACCCTGTATGTGTATATCCGCTATGTATCGTTATAGTATGTGTGTGTGTTATGTTCTACTGTATAGGTATGTGATATTGTATGGTATAGTACTGTATCCTTTATGTGTATATCCTTGATGTATAGGTTGTGTCCTGTATGTATATGTAATATCAGTATGTATATGTATGTGTATATCCTGTATGTATATGTATGTGTATATCCTGTATGTATATGTATGTGTATATCCTGTATGTATATGTATGTGTATATCCTGTATGTATATGTTGTGTATACCCTGTATGTGTATATCCTGTATGTATCTGTATATCCTGTATGTATATGTTGTGTATATCCTGTATGTATATGCTATGTGTATATCCTGTATGTATCTGTATATGTATGTGTGTGTGTGTATGTCTACTGTATATGTATGTGTATATCCTGTATGTATATGTATATGTATATCCTGTATGTATATGTTGTGTATATGCTATGTGTATATCCTGTATGTATATGTTGTGTATATCCTGTATGTGTATATGCTATGTGTATATCCTGTATGTATCTGTATATGTATTATACTTTGCCATACTTCAATCCTTAATATCATGCGCAGTTCTTGGCAATTCCCGTTCTATAAACTTATTATTTATCTCTCTCTCTCTCTCTCTCTCTCTCTCTCTCTCTCTCTCTCTCTCTCTCTCTCTCTCTCTCATATATATATCGTAAACATGTGTTTATAAGATGATAAAATAATATTTTTCCCCTGGGCACATCGTGTTTTCTGATAAGACCCAAGCTTGTAGAGCCTTTTTTTTTTTTTATTTATTTTTTTTCCCAACACGAGTGTAATGTTTCAGACTAATGGGGCTGTTGACTCGACTTGACCCATTTGTGTGTGTGTGTGTGTGTGTGTTTGCTGGGCCAAAAAAGAACACAAAAAGAGGGAAACATGCTTACATTAGTGAAATGTTTGTGGACACGCGCTGGTGCTCCCTTCTCGCAGCTGTCCGGTTCAGGTGTTCCTTCAGGCTACGTCTGAAGGAATACAGAGAGAGAGAGAGAATTATATTAATATAAGTCTTTTAACATGAAGTTGCAAAGTATGTGAAACTTGACAGGAAAATGTTTAGGTGAATTATTGGTCTCCCTCACTGTCCGATATTAAGATATTAATATAGATGTGTAGGTGTTTAGGTTTTGGGATGTGGCTGCTCCCAGAACGAATCCCCATCATTTGTAGGTGTTTGGGTTTGGGATGTGGCTGCTCCCAGAACGAATCCCCATCATTTGTAGGTGTTTAGGTTTGGGATGTGGCTGGTCCCAGAACGAATCCCCATCATTTGTAGGTGTTTAGGTTTGGGATGTGGCTGCTCCCAGAACGAATCCCCATCATTTGTAGGTGTTTAGGTTTGGGATGTGGCTGCTCCCAGAACGCATCCCCATCATTTACCCCATTAATGTTAGGGCTTGCTATATGGTTTTTCTATTAAAGGTCGGGTTTTCAGGAACGTAAGCCAATCGTAAATAGAGGGAGACCCGTAAGGAAATGTAAGCAGCCCCAAACCCGTAAGGAAATGTAAGCAGCCCCAAACCCAACTAGCAATATTTGGTTACTATTGGAAAATTATAATCCCACATATTTTGCTTCCGATATATATATATATACAGTATATATATATATATATATATATATATATATATATTATATATATTATATATATATATATATTTATTTATTTATTTATTTATTTAGAGATAAGAAGACCAATTTTATTTTATTTTAACTGCTAATAAAAACATGAGTCGGGTGTGTTGTTGGAGGCAGGCAGTCAGGTGTGTTGGAGTCAGGTGTATAGTGAGTCAGGTGTGTTGTTGGAGGTAGACAGTCAGGTGTATAGTGAGTCAGGTGTGTTGTGAGTCAGGTGTGCAGGTGTATAGTGAGTCAGGTGTGTTGTGAGTCAGGTGTATAGTGAGTCAGGTTTATAGTGATTCAGGTGTGTTGTTGGAGGTAGACAGTCAGGTGTGTAATGAGTCAGGTGTGTGTTGGAGTCAGGTGTATAGTGAGTCAGGTGTATAGTGAGTCAGGTGTATAGTGAGTCAGGTGTATAGTGAGTCCGATGTGTTGTGAGTCAGGTGTGTTGGAGTCAGGTGTGTTGTGAGTCAGGTTTATAGTGATTCAGGTGTATAGTGAGTCAGGTGTGTTGGAGATAGACAGTCAGGTGTGTAGTGAGTCAGGTGTGTGTTGGAGGTAGAATGTCAGGTGTGTGTACAGCTCTGCCACTCTCAGCGTAAACATCATTTATAACTAGATACGATGGTCGACCCTGTGGCAATGGGAGAGAGAGAGAGTGGGGGAAGGAAGGAATGAAGGAGAGAGAGAGAGAGATAAGAAGACCCATTTCATTTTATTTTAACTGATAATACCAACCTGAGTCAGGTGTGTTGTTGGAGGTAGGCAGCCAGGTGTGTATATACAGCTCTCCAATCTCAGCGTAAATATTATTTACTAGATATGATGGTCGGGGTCCCTTGGGCAATGAGAGAGAGAGAGAGTGGGGGGGGGGGTTAGGAGGGAGAGTGAGAGAGATTTGATTTGATTGTTTTATCGAAGAGAGAGAGTGAGAGTGAGTGAGAGATATTTGATTAGATTTGATTGTTTTATTGGAGAAAGAGAGAGAGATTTGATTTGATTGTTTTATCGGAGAGAGAGAGTGAAATATTTGATTTGATTGTTTCATTGAAGAGAGAGAGAGAGAGAGAGAGAGAGAGAGAGAGAGAGAGAGAGAGAGAGAGAGAGAGAGAGAGAGAGAGAGAGAGAGATGATGATGATAGCATATGAATGTAGATAATGAGGTCGTGGTGGAATCCCTTAAAGGATGATTGGCAGTTATGAGAAAGAGGTTCTTAAGGGGGGATGGTTCACTTTTTAGGCGATTTTCTTAATTTATTAATTATTTTTCGAATGTCCTCCCTAGACCATCAAACTTTAAAAAATAAACATCCATTAGCTCACCTTTCTACTGTAGATTTATTTGTACATTTTTCGGTAAAATGTACCGGTTCTTCCAAAATTACAGGCTCACTATCGTTCGCCTGGAAAAAACCCGACACCTAAACAGCACGAAAGGTCTTAATTTTGACAAGGATATGGGGTGTAAGGTCTTAACATTGACAAACTAACGGGGCAAACATATTAAAATCTGAAAACCAATGGGGCTAAACACGAGGGAGAAGGGGGTCTAGAAAAAGCGACTACCTCCCTCTTAAAGGATGATTGTCAGTTATGAAAACGAGGTTATTGGTAAACGGATGAAGGATAGATAGATTTTTTTTATTTAGACACACCTTACCCACCCCACCATTATCACCCAGATTGAGAGAGAGAGAGAGAGAGAGAGAGAGAGAGAGAGAGAGAGAGAGAGAGAGAGAGAGAGAAGGGAGTGAGAGAGAGCAAAAGCATGATATCAACATTAATTATACATGTGTATATATACAGTATATATATATATATATATTTATACTGTATATACAGTATATAAACCATTAGCAACAAGGATCTGTTATTTATTTAGTCTATAACCCGACCTTGACCTAAACTGAGAGAGCTAGCCAACTCCCAGAGGCCCTGCTGTGTAAGGGGGAAGGAGAGAGGCTTTAATTCCCGGTCCTATTATAGCGTTCCAGAGAGAGAGAGAGAGAGAGAGAGATTTACATAGACACATTGGCCACACAGACTTTAGGATCCAAACGAGGTGGTCAGGACTTAATTCTAGTGGAGATGGCATATCCGAGAGTAAGGGACAGTAGAAGAGAAAGGATAGCAAAGAGAGAGAGAGAGAGTTACACAGATACTCAGACCACACAGACTTTGCGGTCCCAACTAGGTGGTCCGGCCTTAATACTACAGTTTATAGAAAAATAATAGGACATTTAAGTAGAAAGCTCTCTCCCCACCCTCCGGTCCCTCAGACTAAAAAGCTGTACCGGAAAATAGGATGAAGTAAAAGGGGAATTTTTATGAGTATAGAAAGCAATTACTTTGAAAGGGAAATTACACATGCCTAGTGATTAATTCATAGCGAGAGAGAGAGAGAAAGAGAGAACACTATCAACACTTGCCTATTAGGAGTCAAACGGGAGGTGCCTAATTGTTAGTGTCGTTATCCCTAGAGAGAGAGAGAGAGAGAGAGAGAGAGAGAGAGAGAGAGAGAGAGAGAGAGAGAGAGAGAGAGAGAGAGAGAAACAAATAGAGAGAGAGAGAGAGAGATCACTATTAACCCTTGCCTATTAGGAGTCAAACGGGAGGTGCTTTAATTGTTAGTGTCGTTATCCACCTGCCTCTGTGTTTACCTGAGAGGTACGGTGCATACATACATACATATACATACATACATACATAAGCACATACATACATACATACATACATACATACATACGCACATACATACATACATACATACACACACACACACACACACACACACACACACACACACACACACACATACATACATACATACATACATACATACATACACACACACACATACATATACACATACATACATACATACGCACATACGCACATACTGTACATACATACATACATACATACGCACATACATACATACATAAATACAGGGGATCCTTCTGTAAACTGGTATGGGTTGTCTCTCTTACAGGGAATCCTTCTGTAAACTGGTATGGGTTGTCTCTCTTACAGGGAATCCTTCTGTAAACTGGTACGGGTTGTCTCTCCTACAGGGGATCCTTCTGTAAACTGGTATGGGTTGTCTCTCTTACAGGGGATCCTTCTGTAAACTGGTATGGGTTGTCTCTCTTACAGGGGATCCTTCTGTAAACTGGTATGGGTTGTCTCTCTTACAGGGGATCCTTCTGTAAACTGGTAGGATTGTCTCTCTTACAGGGGATCCTTCTGTAAACTGGTATGGGTTGTCTCTCTTACAGGGAATCCTTCTGTAAACTGGTATGGGTTGTCTCTCTTACAGGGGATCCTTCTGTAAACTGGTATGGGTTGTCTCTCTTACAGGGGATCCTTCTGTAAACTGGTATGGGTTGTCTCTCTTACAGGGAATCCTTCTGTAAACTGGTATGGGTTGTCTCTCTTACAGGGAATCCTTCTGTAAACTGGTACGGGTTGTCTCTCCTACAGGGGATCCTTCTGTAAACTGGTATGGGTTGTCTCTCCTACAGGGGATCCTTCTGTAAACTGGTATGGGTTGTCTCTCCTACAGGAAATAGGTCCACTTGGGGGCATTTTGTGTATGGCCACCCCCATCAAGGGGAGTAAGGCGTCTGGCAATAGATAGTATTGACGCGGTTCCTATTCGGTGTTAAATATATAACGTTGAAAATCATATAGTTTCGGTGTGAGCATCCTGGGTTCGAATCCACGGACTGCCACATGTGTTTGTAAATTTCATTAATCGATTTTAGGAGTATAGTTGGTTGTTGGAAGGAACATAATAATACGTATTGCATGTCCACTTGTTCAGGACAGTGTGAAATATGCTAGGGGTCCAACTCACTCTCTCACACTTTCTCTCTCTCTCTCTCTCTCTCTCTCTCTCTCTCTCTCTCTATCTATCTATCCATATCTATTTATGTGTGTGTGTGTCTGTTTATTGGTGTGTGTTCACACACAGAGGGTGGGTCCACGAATTATTGTAAGATATATATATATATATATTTTTTTTTTTTTTTTGGGGGGGAGGCTAGGAATCCTCCTCCCTTTATAAAATTCACCTACTGGACGTGACAGATAAAAGGGGCGAGGGAACGCGAAAGCGGTCCTGGACCCTATGAATTGGAACTTTAGATGTTGATATTCCGTGTGCGTGTGTGTGTGTGCGTGTTTTTTTTCGTGGGAGGGGGGGGGGGGAGTCCACGAATGTTTACAAGTCACTGTACATCGTGATTGGAATAGAGAGAAAGAGAGAGGGAGGAAGGGAGGGAATGGCAGCTCAAAATTCAGGGGCGTTAGCAAGGCCTACCATAAAAAGTTTCCTTCCGGGGAATTGGGGGAGGAAGGGAGGGAGAGAGAGAGGAAAACGCGTAGTGGTGGTGGTGGTGGTGGTGGTAGTGTTGGTGATGGTGGAGGTGATGGTGGTGGTGGTGGGAGTACGATTATAAGGTAGCGCTAATTAACTTGACAAAAGTCTCGATCCCTGAACTCTTCGTAACTCAAAAGGGACTTGAGCAAACTGGCTGCAAATATCCACACCTATTACCTGGTGGACTCTTCCCAAATGATAGGAATTTCAGCCCGATTGCTTTCATTCATTTTGAGTTATAAGAAGTTAAGGGGTCAAGAATACTGTCAAGTTCGCTGGCGCTACCTACAGTAGGATGTGGGGGTGATGTCCTTCGTAGCGCAATGGATAAATGCACTGAATTTCGGTGTGAGCATCCTAGGTTCGAATCCCTGGACTGCCACATGTATTTGTTGATTTCATTGATTGAGTTTAGGAGTAAAGTCGGTTGGTGGAGGGAACATAATAATTAAATATTCACTATCAAACCATGACCTACTTAACACCTAATTTATATGTTTTAAGTAACACGCCTTTTCTTCAGAGAACCTTATAATTGAGAGAGAAAGAGTTTTTTTTTGTGCTAAGATTGGAGAGGCTTTTAAGGGGAGGTTTTTAGTTAGTTCGCTAGACTTCCATCAAGCTTAGCATTACAGCCCCTAGACCCCCTTTCAAGATAAATTTGTACATTGTTCGGTAGAAAATTTTCCCGGCCAAAGGCCGGTTCCTCTTAAATTACAGGCTCGCTATCGCTCGCCAGGAAAAAATCGACACATAAATGGCACAAACAGTCTTAAAATTGACAGAAATGGGGCGAAAGTTCTTAAAATCGCTAAACTAATGGGGCGAACGTCTT
>CM064553.1:12095486-12117986 GCA_032716605.1 Paralithodes platypus
CTCTCTCTCTCTCTCTCTCTCTCTCTCTCTCTCTCTCTCTCTCTCTCTCTCTCTCTCTTTTCCCGTCATTCCTGGGTTCGCCTGAAAGGAATCCTCAGTAATGATATTAGAGAGAGAGAGAGAGAGCGTGACAGGGTGTGGGTGGGAGAGAAAGTGTGAGAGAGAGAGAAAGTGTGTGTGTGTGTGTGTGTATGTGTAAGAGAGCGAGAGAGAGAGAGAGAGAGAATGTGTGTGTATCCACCTATTTGTTGTAGTTTACAGGCAATGAGCTGTGTGTGTGTGAGACAGAGTGAGAGAGTATGTGTGTGAGTGTGAGAGAGAGAGAGGGTGTGAGTGCGAGAGAGAGAGAGTGCGTGTGTGTGTGTGTGAGAGAGAGAGAGAGTAGTCACCTAGGTTTTGTCGTTTACAGGAAATTAGCTGTGAGAGAGAGAGAGATAGATACAGAGAGAGAGAGAGACAGAAAACTAATCACTCAGTACTGGATCTCAAGGTTGATAAAGGCTTCCCATTTAGAATATTGTTTGCCCTTACGAAACGGCATCCTAGTTTTGTTTCTCATCACTTAAGGGAGCCCACCTCGCTTTTTTTATCTTTCTCTCCCTCGCTCTCTGGCTTGTATCCATTCGGCCTCATTCACCCTACTGTTTTAAGACGTTTATCCCCATCCAGGTGTCGATTTTTTCCTGGCGAGCGATAGTATGAGAAGCAATAATAGCGAGAACCAGCATTGTATGGAGAAATCCGGAATTTTTCTATCCATAAATGTACAAATTTAGCTTACTGTAAAAAATATATATATATGTACTGGCTCGCTACCGCTCGCCAGGATAATATTGACACCTGGATGGGGGTAAACGTCTTAAAACAGTAGGCTGAATGGGGCCGAATGGATATAACCCAGAGAGAGAGAGAGCGAGAGCGAGAACCAATCACTCAGTACGGTACTGGTTCTCGAAGGCTTTCCATTTGGAATATTATTTTACCTTAAAAGTTCATCCTGTTTTTATTTGTCATTTGTCATTTCTTAAGGGGGGATGGGCGTCTTTCTTAAGGGGGTATGGGCGTCTTTCTTAAGGGGGTATGGGCGTCTTCTTAAGGGGGGTATGGGCGCTTTCTTAAGGGGGTATGGGCGTCTTTCTTAAGTGGGGAATGGGCGTCTTTCTTAAGGGGGGTATGGGGGTCTTTCTTAAGGGGGTATGGGCGTCTTTCTGGGCGTCTTTCTTAAGATGGGCGTCTTTCTTAAGGGGGCATGGGCGTATTTCTTAAGGGGGAATGGGCGTCTTTCTTAAGGGGGGAATGGGCGTCTTTCTTAAGGGGGGAATGGGCGTCTTTCTTAAGGGGGGTATGGGCGTCTTTCTTAAGGGGGGGATGGGCGTCTTTCTTAAGGGGGGATGGGCGTCTTTCTTAAGCGGGGTATGGGCGTCTTTCTTAAGGGGGGATGGGCGTCTTTCTTAAGGGGGAATGGGCGTCTTTCTTAAGGGGAATATGGGCGTCTTTCTTAAGGGGGGTATGGGCGTCTTTCTTAAGGGGGGATGGGCGGATTTATTTGCTAATTTATATATTTTTTAATAATATTTTTAGTTAACTCCCTAGACCTCCATCAAGCTTAAGAAACATCCATTAGATCCCCCTACGAGACCGGTTTCTCCACCATTACAGGCTCGCTATCGCTCGCCAGGAAAAAAATCGACACCTAAAGGGCACGAAAGACCTCAATATTGACAAAGTAATGGGGTGAAAGTAATGGGGTGAAAGGTATCAAAATCGACAAACTAATTGGGTAAACGTCTTAAAATCACAAAACTAATGGGGCTAAACATGAGGAAGAAAGGGGACCAGAAAAACGGCCCAACTCCCCTTAAGAGTCCTCATCCGGTAGAGTCCTCATCCGGTAGAGTCCTCATCCGGTAGAGTCCTCATCCGGTAGAGTCCTCATCCGGTAGAGTCCTCATCCGGTAGAGTCCTCATCCTGTAGAGTCCTCATCCTGTAGAGTCCTCATCCTGTAGAGTCTTCATCCTGTAGAGTCCTCATCCTGTAGAGTCCTCATCCGGTAGAGTCCTCATCCGGTAGAGTCCTCATCCGGTAGAGTCCTCATCCGGTAGAGTCCTCATCCGGTAGAGTCCTCATCCGGTAGAGTCCTCATCCGGTAGAGTCCTCATCCGGTAGAGTCCTCATCCGGTAGAGTCCTCATCCTGTAGAGTCCTCATCCTGTAGAGTCCTCATCCTGTAGAGTCCTCATCCGGTAGAGTCCTCATCCTGTAGAGTCCTCATCCTGTAGAGTCCTCATCCGGTAGAGTCCTCATCCGGTAGAGTCCTCATCCGGTAGAGTCCTCATCCGGTAGAGTCCTCATCCGGTAGAGTCCTCATCCGGTAGAGTCCTCATCCGGTAGTGGCCTCATCCGGTAGTGTCCTCATCCGTAGAGTCCTCATCCGGTAGAGTCCTCATCCGGTAGAGTCCTCATCCGGTAGAGTCCTCATCCGGTAGAGTCCTCATCCGGTAGAGTCCTCATCCGGTAGAGTCCTCATCCGGTAGGTTATTTCTCATTTCTCAGCCATCACTCGAATTACTTGAGATGAACCCATAGCAAGGTACAGTCGGACAAATAAGTGATGACGCGGCACCAAGTATGTTTTGACCAATAATTGGTATCAGAATTATCTAAAACTTGATGTATTCGTTTCGAGTGAGATATACAAACGTGTTCCTATCTTTACCCAGCCTATTCAACATCTGACAGACATTTATACAGCATGCATAATTGGCATCAGCACTATCTAAGCATTAATTCATCGTTTCGAGTGAGATATACAAACATGTTCTTATCTTTACACACCCTATTCAACATCTGACAGACATTAATACAGTCCACAGCGAGCCAAACGTAATGACAGCAGCGACATGACTTATACGGCCAAATGCACGGTCGCACTAGTAAGTCATGTCCCAGCTGCCATTGCGTTTGGCTCGCTCTGTGCTGTATTAATGTCTGTCAGATGTCGAATAGGGTGGATAAGTTTAGGAGCATGTTTGTATAATTCACTCGATATGAAGAAATGAAGCTTAGATATTGCTGATACCAATTATTGATCAATTATCGAAAAATATACAAATTTAGCCTGCTGTCAAACAAAAATAAAAAATTGACACCTGGATGGGGATACACGTCTTAAAACAGTAGGCTGAATGGGGCCAAATGGATACAAGCCAGAGAAAGATAGAAAAGGACAGAACAAAAACAGGGGGAGAGGGGGGGGGGGGGGGGGGGGTGACGTACTGAATGAGGTGGAATTATTCTATATTGATTAGGAGCATTAAACAAAGATATGTCTTATGATTTGGATCATGTTGAGTGTGTGTGTGTGTGTGTGTGTATACTGTATATATCAGTCTCCATGTGTGTGTGAGAGACAGAAGTGAAGTAATCGATCATGTGGTGCTGAGAGTAACGCGTCATAACACACTCTCGGAGAGGTGTGGCGTGAATCATCTCAACAGTATTGGTTCAGGGAGGAAGGGTTGGAGTAGGCTTCAGTGGTGGGAGAGAGAGAGAGAGAGTGTATTCATGGCTTTGTGTGTGTGTGAGCGCTTCATAGGAACCCTCGATATTGGAACTTAAATGGCGAGAGAGAGAGAGAGAGAGTTACAAGGAGTTACAAGGAATGGTTAGTATCTCAAACCTTGCGGTCCATTCCGAGGAGATACTGGAAGTGGAAGGAGAGAGACTGTTTAGTGCACTACACTCATTACAGTGTGTGCAAAATACTATCTACTCTCTTCTTGAACTGCTCTACTGAAGAACTGTTTACAACTTCGGAGGGAAGTTTGTTCCAGGTAGAACAGATCTTATATGTGAAATTTTGTCCACAAATACTAGTGCTGAACCTTTTCAATTCTAATTTCCAGCCATGGTTCCGTGTTGTATTCATATTGAGAGAGAGAGAGAGAGAGAGAGAGAGAGAGAGAGAGAATTTAGTCTATAGGGGTGTGAGTCATATGTAAATGCTATAGGCCTACGGTATCTATTAGCTTACAGAGAGAGCGTGTGTGTGAGTGAGAGAGAGAGAGAGAGAGAGAGATATTTACATAGATAGATACACTGACCACACAGACCTTACGATCCCAGGGAGGTGGTCAGGACTTAATTCTAGTATAGATAGCTAACCCGAGAGTAAAGTACAGTGGAAGGAAAGGATAGCAAAGAAGAGAGAGAGAGAGATAAGCTAGTGTAGAGGGGGCGGTTCTTAATGGCAGGAGGGAGGGATTCATATGTAAATTCTGGATCTATGAGATTACAGAGAGAGTGAGTGTGAGTGTGAGTGAGTAAGAAAGAGAGAGTGAGTGTGTGTGTGTGTGTGTGAGAGAGAGTGAGTGTTAGAGTGAGAGGCCTTTCAACCAGTCCACTATTGGGCATACATGAGTTATACTCAGCTTTTTTCAAAGCTGATAATATTAACCCCTTGAAGCTCTGACGCGTTTTAGTAGTTTATTTGGGTTATCATTAGACGGTCTTATGCAGCTTAGGAAGGATCTGTGGGTATTAAAAGGGTAAATACTATCGCAATCAACCCTTTGACTTCCATATACCGTTAATAATCTGAATAAAATCGTCTAACAGTAGCCAGAAAACAGAACAGAAACGCGTATTGGAGCTTGAAAGGGTTAACAGCAAAATAGGGCAACACAATATAACGGTAGTGAGCCTGTAATTTTGCAAGAACCGACATTTTGCTATCGAAAAATGTACCAATTAATGTAGAAGAGGGATCTAATGGGTGTTTTGTTTTAAGTTTGGTAGAGGTCTAGGGAGGAAACTAAATCAATATTACATTATATGAAACCAAATATATCGACCAAAAATATATCCCCTATCCCCTTTATGAAGGGGAGGTTTTTAGTTTGGTCCCTAGATATCCTTCAAGCTTAAGATTACACCCCCTTCAGCCCCTTTCAAGATAAATTTGTACATTTTTCGGTAGAAAAATTTCCCGGCTGAAAGCCGGTTCCTCTTAAATTACAGGCTCGCTATCGCTCGCCAGGATAAAATCGACACCTAAATGGTACGAAAGGTCTTAAAATTGACAGAAATGGGTTGAAAGTTCTTTAAATCGTCAAAATAATGGGGCAAACGTCTTAAAATTAGAAAAACAATGGGGCTAAACATGAGGGAGAAATGAGTCCAGAAAAAAAATCCTCAAGTGGAAATCTCCCCTTAAGAGGATTAAACAAGAGGGAACTAATGGGGCTAAACATGAGAGAGAAGGGAGTCTAGAAAAACAACCCATCTCCCCTTAAGAGGATTTATACAAGGGGAAGGAATACCACACATGGTTAAAGAGTGGCAGTAATCCAGGAGGGGAAGGTGGTATTAAGAAGTCTCTCTCTCTCTCTCTCTCTCTCTCTCTCTCTCTCTCTCTCTCTCTCTCTCTCTCTCTCTCTCTCTCTCTCTCTCTCTCTCTCTCTCTCTCTCTCTCTCACACACACAAGGCTAAAAAGTGTCAGTAATTCAGGAAGGGAAGGTGGTATTAGGAGTCTCTCTCTCTCTCTCTCTCTCTCTCTCTCTCTCTCTCTCTCTCTCTCTCTCTCACAGACACACACACACACACAAGGCTAAAAAGTGTCAGTAATTCAGGAGGGAGGTTTCAGAAGTCTCTCTCTCTCTCTCTCTCTCACAAGGCTAAAAAGTGTCAGTAATTCAGGAGGGGAAGGTGGTATTAGGAGTCAAGGAATGAGAGAAGCACAGGCAGGAACGATATTCGCGTTTATATTCTGGATAATAATAATAATGTAATAATACTCGGTTTTACTCTTAAATTAACCCTTTCACGCACATATGACGCAGAGGTTGCCAGATTAGCAACAAGAAATAGAGTTCTCTCACTCTTATAATTACCTCTCCAAAATTAGTTTTCTGCCCACAGATAACTCAAAGACAACTGCAGAGGTTGAAGTAACTAAACTAAAGGTTTCTAAATACCCCTGATGGTAACAAAGGCTTTAAAGTATCCCCAATAGGCTCAACACAGCTAACTCAAAGACAACTGCAGAGGTTGAAGTAACTAAACTAAAGGTTCTAAATACCCCTGATGGTAACAAAGGCTTTAAAGTATCCCCAATAGGCTCAACACAGCTAACTCAAAGACAACTGCAGAGGTTGAAGTAACTAAACTAAAGGTTTCTAAATACCCCTGATGGTAACAAAGGCTTTTAAAGTATCCCCAATAGGCTCAACACAGCTAACTCAAAGACAACTGCAGAGGTTGAAGTAACTAAACTAAAGGTTTCTAAATACCCCTGATGGTAACAAAGGCTTTAAAGTATCCCCAATAGGCTCTCATGTGTCGGAGAGGGTTAAGTGGCTGTGTTAATCTAATTTAAGGGGAGATGGTTAATTTTTTGGTCGATTTTTTCACTTTTATTATTCTTTTAGCTTCTTCCCTAGACCTCCCTAAAACTTAGAAAAACACCCTCTAGACCCCCTTTTAAGATAATTTTGTACATTTTTCGGTAGGAAAATACCCCGGCCGAAGGCCAGTTCATCTAATAATTACAGGCACGCTATCGCTCGCCAGGAAAAAATCGACTCCTAAATGGCACGAAAGGTGCTAATATTGACCCAAAAAAAAATGATGTGAAAGGTCTTAAAATCACCAAACTAATAGGTCGAACGTCTTAAAATGTAAAACACAATGGGGCTAAACACGAGGGAGAAGGGGGTCCAGAAAAAACAGCCCAACTCCCCTTAATAATGTTCTATATTAAACAATGGATAGTATATGTAATTATTAGAGAGAGAGAGAGAGAGAGTATGAGTGAGTGAGTGAATGAATGTGAGTGAGTGAATGAGTGAGAGTGAGATAGAGAGAGAGAATGCATTTTTGGGGGCGCCATTTAAGTTCCAATATCGAGGGTTCCTTTGAAGCGCTCATACACACACACACACAGCCACACACACACACACACACACACACACACACACACAGGCACATACACACACACATATACCGGTACATACACAAAGCCATGAAGACTCTCTCTCTCTCTCTCTCTCTCTCACACACACACACACACACACACACACACACACACACACACACACACACACTTACACGTTGTAATCAGACACTAATAATAAAGTGACCGACCTCTTAAGTACCGGTACCGTCTTCAATAATTGGAAGAGGCTGGATATTGATGGAGGAGAGAGAGAGAGAGAGAGAGAGAGAGAGAGAGAGAGAGAGAGAGAGAGACGACACATTTAATTAACAATAGCCAATGTTCGTCAGAGCTTTCTCAGTTTATACCTCCCCTCTTGCGGAGAGTAGGGGGTACCCGCCTTTCAAATAATTATACATTTTTTTAGCTATCATTAAGCTATTTTACTCAGTTTTGGAAGGACCTGATTGAGAAGACTGATTCCCACTCTGTCTCTAATAATAGATCCTCCTTGAACTGGATGCAGGTGTCTGTTAATATCATAGGTTAATACATACAATACAAACAGTGGTTTATCGTCATTTGTCCATGAGATTCATTGTAACGGCTCAGACGGGGTTGCCTTTCAGTAGTTGGAGTGTACTGTAGTACAATAAAGTCCCACCACAGCACTGGCCCACCAAGTCATCACTGTGGCTGATGTTGGTATAGTGCTAACCGTGCCTCAGCAAGACTCAACAGAGTCCCCCTGCAGCACTTGCACCTGCATTATCTGCAACCACACCAGCCTTAACAGTGTTACAAACAGACAGCACCATAACAAGACTCTACTGTATATTAGGCAATTAGGACTATAGAACAATAAAGTCCTGCCCTAACACTATTGCCGACACAGGTGTGGTGCCAAACAGCGCCCAGGTAAGACTCAGTCCCCTGTGGCACCTATCCGCACCCCACCAGCCTCGGCAGTGCTATACCAAGACAGTGCTAAGATAAAGACTTTATTGCATAGTAATGGCTGTTGGTCCACAAGTCTATCGCCATCCCCCCTATTAGTCGCCTTGTACGACACGAAGTAGGACGCGTGAGGCATATTCTGTTTGTCCTCCACCATTAGATGAAGGCCCCCTTACCCCCTGGGGGTAAAATAAAAAGATAAAAGAGGTAAAAAATAAAATTATTACAGAAAAATAATTAATATATAAGAATGATACTACTACTACTACTACTACTACTACTACTACTACTAATAATATTACTACTAATAATAATAATTATAATAATATATAATATAAATAAATATTTAATAAAGTGTGAAAAGGAACAACTGAGATGGTTCGGCCATATGGAACGTATGGAAAGCGAGAGCATGACTAAGAGGGTGTACGAGAGCGAGGTGGAGGGACAGAGAGGGAGAGGTAGACCGAATGAGAGGTGGAAGGATGGAATGAGGAAGTACATGAACGAAGGCGGTGCTGGTTGGGGGGAGGGGCGTCGACTGACTGGGGACAGAGGTGCATGGGGGCGGTTCGTTCGTGGCCACCCCTTCGGGGATCACGGCGTCAGGCAATAGATAGATAGATATATCTCTTACCTCTGATGAAGTTACTATAATTCACTCACTTCACTACATTTGTGCTCTCACGCCATTTTGTTCATATATTCCACACTTATTCCTTGGCTGACTCTTCCCAAATGGTAGAAATATAATTATGGACGATTGCGCTGTAACTTTCCACACTTATTCCTTAGCTGACTCTTCCCAAATGGTAGAAATATTTGGACGATTGCGCTGTAACTTTCCACACTTATTCCTTGGCTGACTCTTCCCAAATGGTAGAAATATTTGAACGATTGCGCTGTAACTTTCCACATTTATTCCTTGGCTGACTCTTCCCAATTGGTAGACATATTAGGATGATTGTGCTGTAACTTTCCACACTTATTCCTTGGCTGACTCTTCCCAAATCCTAATTGGTAGACATATTAGGATGATTGCGCTGTAACTTTCCACACTTATTCCTTGGCTGACTCTTCCCAATTGGTAGAAATATTTTGACGATTGCGCTGTAACTTTCCACACTTATTCCTTGGCTGACTCTTCCCAAATGGTAGAAATGTTGGGAGGATGACTCTAGTCGTTGGTGAGTTACAGAGGTTCGAGTGTTTTGGCCTATTTACTTGGAACAGGGTACAGTTATATGGTTTATACACGTTCTTCTCATTGTACAGTTGGCTAAATAAGTACTCTCTCCGCTGTCATTACGTTTTGCTCGCTTAATGTCTGCCAGATGTTGAAGAGGGTGTGTAAAGATGGGAGCAAGTTTGTAAATCTCACTCGAAACGATAAATCAAGTTTTAGATAGTGCCGATACCAATTATTGATCGAAATATACTTGGTGCCGCGTCATCCCTTATTTAGCCGACTGTACGCCTTGGTTATTGCCTTCATATAACCCTAGACGCGTTTTGATACTGAATTGTGGCTTTCATAGGCGATTTTATGCAGTTTAGGAAGGATCTCTGGGAATTAGAAGGGTAAAGACTATCTCAATTCACCATCTGATTTCCATACACCCTTCCTAATCTGAATACAATCGTCTACTATAAGCCAGAATAAACAATGAAAATACGTCCTCATTCTCAAAGGGTTAAAAATACGACCCTATCCCACATGGGCGGAGAGCGGGGCGGCGTGCGTACTATCCCTTGGATGGCTAGAGGGTAACTGAGGAGGGAGGGGAGTAGAGGAGCAGTGTTACCAATTCCTCATCACAGACTCCGCTAGATTCGTCCTAAGAAATTGTGAGAATTTATATATTTTGTTTGTATATGTGAGTGAAGGAGACAAAAGGCAGAACTGCCTGTGGCAAGTGCCTCCTCCAGAGTTGAAAGAGTGACAGGGCCAAAATGAAGGGACGTTCGAGCCAAAATGCCTGGACACACGGAGTTTGAAGCAATTTAAGTCATAGGAAGAGGGAAACACTGATTCTGGGATAATATCGCAAGATAGTTCAAGAGGAGGATATATTTTTCTGGTCACTCTTCTCCCTCATGTTTAGCCCCATTAGTTTTAAGATTTGAAGACATTCGCCCCATTAGTTTATCGATTTTAAACCTTTCGTCCCATTTCTATATCAATATCAAGACCTTTTCTAGCCATTTAGGTGTCGATTTTTTCCTGCGAACGATAGCGAGCCTGTACTTTAAGAGGAACCGGCCTTCTGCCAGGAAATTTTTCTACCGAAGAGTGTACAAATTTATCTTGAAGGTCTTGGGAATGTTTTTTTAAGCTTGATGGAGACCTAGCGAGGAAACTAAGAACAATAGATATGCCAATAAAAAAAAACCTGCCCCCTTAATTAAGTATCAAACGTTTTATTTTATTATGCTATTCTATTATGGTATTCACTAGGTCCACTTTTGGGAGTTTTTATTCATTTATTTAGAAAGAGAAGGTGAGAGTCCGAGTGAAGGTGTGTGTGTGTGTGTATGAGAGAGAGAGAGAGAGAGACACGAGTGAGATTAAGAGAGAACGTGTGTGTGTGAGAGAGAGAGAGAGAGTGAAAGTTAGAGAGAGAACGTGTGTGTGTGTGTGTGTGTCTAAGAGAGACAGGTGATATTAAGAGAGAACGGGTGTGTGTGTGTATAAGAGAGAGAGGGGGGGGGGGAGGGAGGGTGAGAGAGAGGGTGAAGGTAGAGATAGAACGTGTGTGTGTGAGAGAGAGAGAGAGAGAGTAAAAAGAAAGAAAGAGAGAGGTGGGGAAGGAGGGAGAAAAAATCGAGAGAGCTGTCGTGCAAAACAATGGCTGATAAGAGGGCATTGTCTGGTGGTGGTGAGGGTGGTGAGAGGTATCCAAGAGTCTCAGCCAGAAAACAGCAACAAACAAGAAGAAAAACAGCAAGAACAAAAATAAAACAGCAAGAACAAAAATAAAACAGCAAGAACAAGAAAAAAAACATCAACAAAAGAAAACATGAACAAGAAGAAACACAGCAAGAACAAGAGGTAAACCAACAAGAACAAGAGGTAAACCAACAAGAACAAGAAGAAACACAGCAAGAACAAGAGGTAAACCAACAAGAACAAGAGGTAAACCAACAAGAACAAGAAGAAACACAGCAAGAACAAGAGGTAAACCAACAAGAACAAGAAGAAACACAGCAAGAACAAGAAGAAACAACAAGAACAAGAAGAAAAACAGCAAGAACAAGAAAAAACCAGCAAAACAAGAAAAACAGCAAAACAAGAAAAAAAAAGAAAAAAAAAACAGCAAAACACAAGAAACCAGAAGAAGAAAACCAGCAAAAACAACAAGAAAACCAGCAAGAACAAGAAGAAAACCAGCAAAAACAACAAGAAAACCAGCAAGAACAAGAAGAAAACCAGCAAAACAAGAAGAAAAACAGCAAAAACAAGAAGAAAAAGAAAAACAACAAGAAAAACCAGCAAGAAGAAAACCAGCAAAAACAACAAGAAACACAGCAAGAACAACAAGAAAACCAGCAAAAACAACAAGAAAACCAGCAAGAACAAGAAGAAAACCAGCAAAAACAAGAAGAAACACAGCAAGAAAGCAAGAAGAAAAACAACAAGAACAAGAAGAAAACAACAAGAACAAGAAGAAACAACAAGAACAAGAAGAAAAACAGCAAGAACAAGAAGAAACAACAAGAACAAGAAGAAAACAACAAGAACAAGAAGAAACAAGAAAAAAAAAGAAGAAAACAAGAAGAAAGAAGAAAAACAACAAGAAAAATAGCAAGAACAACAAGAAAACAACAAGAAAAACAGCAAGAACAAGAAGAAAATTAAGTAAATATATGAAACTTGGTACACAAAATATACTGGAATGGTTTTAAGGGGGAAGGGTTTATTTGTTAGGTCGCTTTTTTCATATATCTTTTATTTTCTTATTTTCCTCCCTAGACCTCCATCAAACTTTACAAAAAAAAAAAACATTAAATCCCCCTTCTAGATTAATTTGTACATTTGTCGGTAAAAAATGTCCTGGCCAAAGGCCGGTTCTTCCAAAATTACAGGTTCACCATCGTTCGCCAGGAAAAAAACGACACCTAAATAGTGACTTGGAAAGAAAATAAGAAAATTTAAGGAGAGCAAGTAACAACACAAGCAAAGAGATGAGGTGGAGGAAGAGAGCATGGGGGGAGGGGGGGGGGGGTGCCAATCACTTTCACTCCATTTCCTCGGGTATTCTAACAGGAGAGGCGTCTTTGGGATATGATCTCTCTCTCTCTCTCTCTCTCTCTCTCTCTCTCTCTCTCTCTCTCTCTCTCTCTCTCTCTCTCCCCACCCCCCCCCCCCCTCTCTCTCTCTCGACTCTCTCTCTCTCTATACCATCTCTCCTCTCTCTCTCGCTCGCTCTCTCTCTCTCTCTCCTCTCTCTCTCTCTCTCTCTCTCTCTCTCTCTCTCTCTCTCTCTGTCTCTCTCTGTCTCTCTCTCTCTCTCACACACTTCCACACACATCCCACACACGCACGCAAACACACACACACACACACACACACACACCAGCTGAACACACAGAAACCCAATCACCTAAACACACACAACCGCCAGTCATATTTACACACAGGTAGAAAAAACGCACATACACACATGAAAAGTACACACATGGACGTAATAGTCACAATAAACGTACACACATTAACGTAAAAATGTACAAATTTAGCTTGCTGTCAAAACAAAAATATATACAGTATATATATGCTGGCTCGATACTGCTCGCCAGGAAAATATTGAGACCTGTATGGGTGTAAACGTCTTAAAACAGTAGGCTGAATTGGGCCGAAGGGATACAAGCCAAAGAGAGGGTGAGAGAAAGAGAAAAACACCAGGTGACCCCCCTTAAACGAAATTGTCCCATATTAACATCTCCTAACCCTGCCAGGGGACATTGGTCTTAGGGCAGTGCTTCCCTTTCCAATTGTCCCTTACCCACTCTGAACCACTGATGGACTCTTTTGAACAGCAGTTAATTTAGAGGGCAAGCAACCTCGTGGGGTCGCAAAGTCTGTTGTTGCTTGACTTCCATTGTATTCCTCTCCTTTGCCCCTTCCTCCCTCTCTTTCTCTTTGTGGTATTAAGGGGGTTCACCTGCTTGTTGTCTCTTTCTCGCCTTTTCTCTCTTGCTGTGGCTTGTTTCCATTCGACCCCATTCAGCCAACTGGTTTAAGTCGTTTATCACCCCATCTAGGTGTCAATTTCTTCCTGGCGAGCGATAGCGAGCCTGGATTGTATGGAGAAATCCGGCTTCGCCGGAGACATTTTTCTGTCGAAAAATGTACAAATTTAGCTTGTCAAAACAAAAAATATATATGTTGGCTCGCGGAAAATATTGACACCTGGATGGGGGTAAACGTCTTAAAACAGTAGGCTGAATGGGGCCGAAAGAAAGAGGGATAGAAAGAGAGAACAAAACGAGGTGGGCTTCCTTAAATTTCTGACCCTCACACTTTTTCTGTCCCGGGTTTTTTTTTTTTTTTTTTTCCCCCCCAACAGTCCATTTCGTTCTTCCACATTTGTCTTGCTCTTTCAATTGACCTCGATACTTCACTTTCTTTGCATACGGTCTGCCAATTTTCAGAATATACTGTATATATATTTGTTTTTTACGCTCTCCCTCCAACCCAGCTCCTCCAAGCTTCATAAATTTAAAAATCTATTGGGGCTAAACACGAGGGAGAAGGGGGTCTAGAAAAAGGACTCTTCTCCCCTTAACAATTTTAGGACCATCACATTTCCATGCACTGGCTTATATCCTGAAAGTGGTCTTATAATATCGTAACTCATACTTGCTTATCCTACCTCACTCTGCCTCTCACTCTCCCTCTCACACTCCCTCACACTCTTACACACACTCCTTCACCCTCCCTCACACACTTCTTCATTCTCTCTCACTCCCTTACACATTCTCTCACACTCTCCCATTGCCTCTTACACTCCCTTCCCCTCCCTCATTCTCTCTCACTCCTTCACACTCCCTCACACACTCCCTCATTCTCTCACACTCCCTCACTGCCCCTCACACTCCCTCACACACTACCTCTTTCTCTCACTCCCTCACACACTACCTCTTTCTCTCACTCTCTTACACATTCTCTCACACTTCCTCACATCCCCTCATCCTCTCTCCCTACCCCTCACACATTTTCTCACGTTCCCTCACACTCTCCCTACCTCTCACACTCCCTCACACTCTCTCCCTACCTCTCACACTCTCCCTACCTCTCACACTCCCTTCCGCTCCCTCACACTCCCTCACACTCCCTCACACTCTCTCCCTACTTCTCACACTCTCTCCCTACCTCTCACACTCCCTCACACTCTCTCCCTACATCACAATTCCTTATCTCCACCATTCCCCTAACCTCTCCACCACACCTACACCACCATCATCACCACCTCCACCACACCTACTCCACCACCACCACCACCACACCTACTCTACCACCATCACCACCACCACCACACCACCTTCCCAATAACTGAACAATGCAATATGTGAGGATGGGAATAATGATGTTTGCCTGCCTGTCTTCTCTTAAGGGCTTCTAAATCTGTGGTGTGTGTGGGGGGAGGGGGGGGGGGGTATATGTGTGGGCCTGTGTGTTTATGTGTGGGGGGGGGGTATGTGTGTGGGCCTGTGTGTGATGTGAGTTTTTGTATGAATAAGCTTGTGTGGGCCTGTGTGTGTGTGTGATATACGCTTGTGTGTGTGTGTGTGTGTATGTGTTGGGAGGTGACGTGTTTATGTGCGTGTATATGTCCACTAGCTTGGTATATAAATTAACTATGGTGATGGTGGAGGGGCCGGTGGTGATGATTATGATAAATGACCCTAGTAAATCAGGTCACAGGCGTTATGAGTTATGGAGATTAATGGAGGGAGGACCGAAAATCAATACATAATATCCTTGAGCGAAACGTCCAAGATAAGATGGATTAAGGGGACTGGGGTTGTTTTTCTGGTCCCCCTTCTTCCTCGTGTTTAGCCCCATTATTTTTCATATTATAAAACGTTTGGCCTATTAGTTTGGCGATTTTAAGACCTTTCGCCCATTTCTTTGTCAATATTAAGACTTTTTGTGTCATTTAGGTGTCGATTTTTTCATGGCGAGCGATAGCGAGCCTGTAATTTAAGAGGGACCGGCGAAAGGTCTTAAAATCGCCAAACTAATGGGGCAAACGTCTTAAAATCTTAAAAAAAAACGGGACTAAACACGAGGGAGAATGGGTGCCAGAAAGAAACCCCCCCAGTCCATCTCCCCTCAAAAGAGACCCGCTCATATGGAGAGGATTGAGTTTCTCATTATATGCCTTGAGAAAGCCGAGTTGGGAAGGAGAGATCGATATATTGGGCGAATTATATTGGGCGAAATAAGGAAAGATCATTATATTGGGCGAAATAAGGAAAGATCATTATATTGGGCGAAATAAGGAAAGATAATTATATTGGGCGAAATTAAGATCATTAGCAGACGTAAAAGATGTGTGTGTTTTTTTTTAAGGGGACTGGTTATTTTTGGGGTCTCTATTTATTTATATCATATATTTTTTAGTTTCCTTCCTAGACCTATCTCTCTCTCTCTCTCTCTCTCTCTCTCTCTCTCTCTCTCTCTCTCTCTCTCCTCTCTCTCTCTCTCTCTCTCTCTCTCTCTCTCTCTCTCTCTCTCTCTCTCTCTCTCTCTCTCTCTCTCTCTCTCTCTCTCTCTCTCTCTATCTCTCTCTCTCTCGCTATCTATCTATCTTTATCTCTCTCTCTCAGCCAGGTAAGTTTATCGATTATTCACTCTTAGCTCAGCCAGGCCCCTTCATACTGCCATCAATTTAACAGATTTCACCTTCTGTACCTCCTTCCTTCCTTATACCTGTATATATATATATATATATATATATATATATATATATATATATATATATATATATAATATTTATTTATTTTTTATCGGAGTCAAATATGTAGTGCGAGATAAATTTTTCAGATCTTGAAAATAAATATATGTTCGTGTCATTAAAATTCGCCACGCAGTTTCTTGATGGTGTAATGCTTAGTGGGCGGAATTTCGGTGTGAGTATCCTAGGTTCGAGTCCTCGGAGTACCACATGTATTCATTACTTTCATTGATTTCATTCATTTAAGTTTAAGCCGGTATCACACGAGCGCTTTTTCCCTCAACACTGCTCTGGCAGCTTATGAGGTCAACATATAAAATCTTTGTGTCAGTTAAGTTCATCTATCATCAGTCTAGTTTCCGATACCAGTGCAAAATATTCCAGAAATGTTGCCAGAAAAATGTTGATCATCGAATGTTGACCATAAAAGCTCTCGTGTGATACCGGCTTTATTTGTAAGTTAATTGGTGGGTTGGTGAAAACTAATATAAATTGCCATTCCTCACCTCAAGCTAATTTGTACCATGTATTATATAAAGTCTCTGTATCTGTGGCAATATAGATTTTTGTAATTGAATTGAAGTTACTTTGTGCCATATTTCAAGTATTTCACTGACACTGCTGACTCAGTTTACACCACCAACTCACACTGCTGACTCACACCTCTCATGTCTAACTCAAACTGCTGACTCACACCATCAACTCACACTGCTGACTCACACCTTTCATGTCTAACTCAAACTGCTGACTCACACCTAACATTGCTGACTCACACCTCACACCATCAACTCACACCATAAACTCACATTACCGACTCACACTGCTGACTCACACCTCACACACCAAAATCATAAACAGTGTATATATTTCAACTAATGTCACATGTACCCGAATATATATACCGGGTAAGCTTCTTAGTCAATAGCAATTACCATATTGAATACCCACAACATTTCATTGCAACATTAATATTCACCAAGGTTGCACTTTAGAAAAGGGCATATGCAGTCAATTACCCTTGATTGCTATTTAAGGGGAGGTTTCCACTTGAGGGATTTTTTTCTGGACCCGTTTCTCCCTCATGTTTAGCCCCATTGCTTTTGAGATTTTAAGACGTTCGCCCTAGTAGTTTTGACATTTTTAGACATTTTGCCCCATTTCTGTCAATTTTAAGACCTTTCGTGCCATTAAGGTGTCGATTTTTTCCTGGCGAGCGATAGCGAGCCTGTAATTTAAGAGCAACCGGCCTCCGGCCGGGAAATTTGTCTACCGAAAAATGTACAAATTTATCTTGAAAGGGGGTCTAGGGGGTGTATTGAAAGGGGGTCTAGGGGGTGTAATTTTAAGCTTGATGAAAACGTAGGGAACAAACTAAATACCTCCCCTTAACTGGAATAACACATGGGGTTATGGCAAAATTTTACCGCAAAGTTGTCTAGCAAATAGGAAGACTTGCCTTGGGAACAGGTGTGAAAATGGACAGCCCATTTGCTCTAGCCCGTTTTGAGTTACAGACCGTTACGACTTCTGCCCAACCTGGATTGAACGGACTGTAGTAAACTAGCAGTGCCAATTAATTGGAAAAAAAAAAAAAAAAAAAAAAAAAACAACAACAACCGAGCCTATAGTCCGTTTATTCTAGGTTGGGCAGGAAATCCTAACTTCTTACCTCTGTAATTAAAAGTGGGCTAGAGCAAATGAGCCGTCCATTTATACACATAATATTACCTAGCCAAGTCTTCGTATGTGGTAGAAATATTAGCTCGATTACTCTAGTAGTCCTGTTTGAGTTATGAGAGGTTACGGGGTTACGATTTCTGCCCAACCCTAGAATGAAGTAACGAAGATAACCCAACTCACAAGCGCTTGACCAAATTAATCAAAGTGCAACGTGTAGATTTGGCTAGTGTGTGTGTGTGTGTGTGTATATGTGTGTGTGTGTGTGTGTGTGTTTGTTTGTTTGTTGGTTAGTCGGTGTGTGTGTGCGTATGTGAGTGGGTACACAATTTCAAATCGTTGTTCTACTTAAGGGGAGGTTTTTAGTTTGGTCCCTAGATATCCATCAAGCTTAAGATTACACCCCCTTGAGCCCCTTTCAAGATAAATTTGTAAATTTTTCGGTAGAAAAATGTCCCTGCTGAAAATCGGTTCCTTTTAAATAACAGGCTCGCTATCGCTCGCCAGGATAAAATCGACACCTAAATGGCACGAAAGGTCTTGAAATTGACAGAAATGGGTCGAAAGTTCTTAAAATCGTCAAAATAATGGGGCGAACGTCTTAAAATTTGAAAAGCAATGGGACTAAACATGAGGGAGAAAGGAGTCAAGAAAAAAATCCCTCAAGTGGAAATCTCCCCTTAATATTGACGAAGAAATAGGGTGAAAGGTCTTAATTCGCCAAACTAATGGGCCGAACGTCTTGAAATATGAAAACTAATGAGGCTAAACATGAGGGAGAAGGGGAACCAGAAAAACAACCAAACATCCCCCTAACGACAAATACATACGCTAATTACCCCGGTGTAATTTATGGCTTTAGTTAATTATCGTTAATTATCTCATTAGCCTACAAATATGTATGTATGTATGTATAATGTATGTGTGTGTGTATGTATGTATGTGTGTGTGTATGATTCATTTAAACTTCGCCTAGACAAATATCTCGCATCAAACCCGCGACTGACTGCGTTTGTAAATGAATAACTTTATTTTATCCCCCCCCCCCCCCTCAGTTACTAACCCATATGTCCCTACTAACTTCCTAGTCCTGCCACGGACATTAGTTCCAGGGCAGTAGTTCCCTTTCCAATGTTCCCTTACCCACTCTATACCACTGTTTGGACACTTGATCCTCAGTGTTTTGGAGGACAAGCAGCCTAGAAGGGTCACTAGACCTGTTGTTGCTTGATTTCTTTTGTACTCCTTTGTACTCCTTTGTATGTATGTATACTGTATGTGTATGTATGTGTGTGTGTATGTACGTATGTATGTGTCTCGTTTTCTTCTGATCTCTCTTGGAAGGACCATATTACCAGTCTTGCTAAAACAGCTTCCAAGAAGCTGGGTGTGCTCAACCACCTCCATGGGTTCTTTACCCCTGCGCAGCTTCTTGCTCTGTACAGGGGCACAGTGCGTTCATGTATTGAGTATTGTTCACATGTGTGGGGAGGATCCTCTCACACAGCACTTCTAGACAAAGTAGAAAAGAAAGCCTTCCGTCTCATTAATTCACGTCCACTCACACATTTTTTGCAGTCTCTCTCTCTCCGTTGCAATGTTGCATCTCTCGCTACTTTACCACTATTACAATAATCAGTGTTCCTCAGAGGCTCTCTCAGTGTAGTGCTTAGATAGTGCTGATACCAATTATTGATCGATATATACTTGGTGCCGCGACATCACTTATTTGGCCGACTGTACAGGGGGTGTGAGGTACAAGGGATATAAGGAACAAGATACTGTTAGCAAGGGACCACCTCATATATTTCTCCAAGTTGTTATTTCACGTCGACATTGAACGGTAACAAAATATAATATTAGCTTAGCTTAGAGAGAGAGAGAGAGAAGAAAGAAAGAAAGAAAGAAAGAAAGATATAAAAAAGAAAAAAGAAAAAAACACATGCACAGAGAGAGAGAGAGAGAGAAGATAAGAGAAAAGAAAGATATAAAAAAGAAAACAGAAAAAACCCACACACATGCACAGAGAGAAAGAAAGAAAGAAAGAAAGAAAGAAAGAAAGATATAAAGATATAAAACAGAAAAAGAAAAAACACACACACATGCACAGAGAGAGAGCGAAAGAGAGAGACAGAGAGACTAACACAGCCACCATAATAAAGTTAGGACACACCCAAGAAAACCTGCTCAGACGTCCACCCAATAGTAAACTCAATAATGGAAATATCCCGTCGCCCTGATAATTATGATAAACCAACTTCTTCTTTATCCAATTACAGAATAGGTATTGTTAAGGGGAGGTTTCTAGCTTACTCCCTATACCTCCATCAAAAAAGGTGTTAAAACCGCCAAACTAATGGGCCGAACGTCTTATAATCTCAATGGGACTTAACACGAGGGAGAAAGGCAACCAGAAAAACGACCCATCTCCCCTCAACTAATCTGATATCAAAGGCGATCGAGAGAATTTTTAATGAGGGGGCCGTCCAAGAGCGTCCTGGGGAGGGAGAAGGGGAAGGGTGGGTGCCAGTCACTTCGCCCCATCACACATTCGCCCCAGTCACTTCGCTTCGGCGGTATCATTATGTCCATGATATAAACAATGCACTTCTTCTTTACCACTTATTCCGTCTCTCACATACTTCGCTTCATCACCAGTTCACTTTCGACACCACTTCATCACTTTGTCTCACCAACGCAGGTAATTATAGCTTTTTCTGGACCCCCCCCCCACCCCCACCCCCCTTCTTCCTCATGTTTAGCATATTTGTTTTGAGATTTTAAGACGTTCGTTCCATTAGTTTGCCGATTTTGAGACCTTTCGCCCCATTTCTTTGTCAACATTAAGACCTACCGAAAAAAAATACAAATTTATCTTGGAGGGGGTTCTAGGGGGTGTTTTTTGTTTTAAGCTTGATGGAGATCTAGGGAACAAACTACAAATTAAAGCAAAGTAATAATGAGGCGAAGTGGCTGTGAGGCGAAGAGACCCTTGCCCCAGGTCACTTGGAGTCAATATCAATTAAAGAGCCGACGGGTGCTGATTGACAAGGGTAATTGACACGTTTTTCAAGTTGTTTTTTTAGGGGGAGAATTTCTAGACTCCCTTCTCCCATATAGGTAATGATATTTTCCTGGCGAGCGATAGCAGGGCCTGGGGAATGTTTATTTTAAGTTGTTGTTGTTGTTGTCGTTCTCGTTCCCTAGGCTGCCTGGCCGAACAGCCCTGAGTCCCTAAGGAAGGCCATGGCCACGATCGGGCTCTCCCACAGGGCTCTCAATTAGTGTATATTATGTTGTTGGCGTAAGTGGTTGTTTAGAATGAAGTCTTCTAGGATGTGTTTAATAGTATGGGGTGCTGTCGACGACGGAGTCATCCAGTCTCTTCAGATAGCTCAGAAGAGCTGGATGGTGCCCACATCTCAACCTGGCCAGGTAGGGAGGATTCAGAAGGATGGATTTCGGGAGGTCGTGCCTGCAGCTGCGTGTTGTCCATGAGTGATTGGATGGAACGGCGAGAGATATGAGTATGGATGTGCTTCTGGAAGCTGGTTTGGGGTGGGCAGGGAGGGAGGGATGACAGTATGTGTGTGTGATACCGTGTGTTGGGTGTTGTTTTGATATTCCTTGGTGTCTGTGGGTGTGCTGCCATGCAGTGAAGTGGGTGGTATTGGTTTGTGGAGGCTGCAGCCAGGAATTGAGAGCCTCTCATGTCCAGGTGATCTTTGACTTTAAGGACTTTGGTTTCTTGATGTAGGTGATCTGTAGGTGTAGTAGCTGTGCAGCCTGTAATGATTTTTAGGGCTTTGTTTTGAATGGTCTGCAAGGTCTTGTGGTGTGCTTCAGCTAGGTTAGAACCCCAGGCAGGGCTTACATATTCCATCACTGATCTTATGTATTGTTTGTATATTGTGGTGGTAGTTTATTTGTTGTGGCCACATTTTGTGTGGGCAAGTGACCTGATGGCGTTAGTGTGGGTGTCAGTTTATGTTTGTGATATGTTGTTGAATGTCATTAGAGTATCATATGTTACTCCTAGGATTATGTGTGTATGTGTGTGTGTGTACAATTTCAAATCGTTGTCCTATTTATCGTCTTTCTCACTATTGCCTCCTCCTTCCCCTTCCTCCCCCCTGCTCCTCCTCTGTCCCCCCTTTCCCCTCACTTCGTCCTCTTTTTCCTCCTCCTGCTCCCCCGTTAACCCCCCCCCCCCCACACACACACACACACACTTCTCCTCCCTGCTCCTCCTCTTAATCCCCCCATTTCCCTCCTCCTCCCTGCTTTGATCATGTTGTAATCTTCTAAAGAGCCTATCAAAAATATTTACTATTTAATGGGCTCCGTAACACTGATAAACAATGTATGTAATATCATGATGTAATTTACTGTGGCAAAATAAACTGACTTACTTAAACTTACTTACTTAACTTGCCCCTCCTCACCCAGAATGCCACAACAACGACAACAACAACCAGGTATAATCGTTCCAGTGGTGTGAGAGGTAGGCACTTACGGTGATGTGGGGCTGTGAATGTGTTCAAGTGTTGGAGTGGTGCCATTAAGGGGAGATGAGTCGTTTATAGTTGCTAAGTTATGTTTATGTATATGTATATGTATATGTTTTATGTATATGTATATGTATATGTATATGTTTATGTATATGTATATGTTTTATTATGTTATTGATTTCCTTCCTAGACTTCCATCGAGCTTAGAAAAACACCCCCTATAGCCCCCTTCAAGATAAATTTGTAAATTTTTCGGTAGAAAATTTCCCGGCCAGAGGCCGGTTATTCGTAATATTACAGGCTCGCTTTAGCTCGCCAGGAAAAAATCGACACCTAAATGGCACGAAAGGTCTTAAAATTGACAAATAAATGGGGCGAAAGGTGTTAAAATCGCCAAACTAATGGACCGAACGTTATAAAATCTGAAAAGTAATGGGGCTAAACTTGAGGAAGAAGAAG
>CM064553.1:12120486-12132707 GCA_032716605.1 Paralithodes platypus
GAACTTATGTTTCCTTTGTCTGGCTTCCCTCACTGTTTCTGTTTGTGGCTCACCTACACAGAGAGTAATCCAGCTAGCTCTCACAAACACCTCCCCTCCCCCCTATTAATTTCACTACACTAAACAAGCACTTCTTTCCAATACACCAAACCTAACTAACTCATCTTGAATTAGGCTCTCTGTCGCTCTTGTAACTTTAGGGGGAACACTTGTTACAGGCGGCTGTGCCTTTATCTCCTTCATAGACATAGAACCCCCGCCCGCCCTCTGCTTATTGATTTCCTCCCATTTGCAATTCTTATTTTCTTGTTTTCTTAAGGGATATTGGAGCACGGGGGAGGGTTTGAGCCCGCACCAGATTACCCTCGTTATAACCCACCGTAATAGCCATTACACCCACAATCATCAGGCTAAGTCATCCTCTTAAAGGGAGGCAGGCCGTTTTTCTGGACTCTCTTCTCTCTTATGTTTAGCCTCACTAGTTTTGAGATTTTAAGACGTTCGGCCCATTAGTTTGGCGATTTTAACACCTTTCGCCCCATTTCGTTGACAATTTCAAGACGTTTAGTGCCATTTAATTGTTAACTTTTTCCTGGCGAGCGAAAGCGAGCCTGAAATTTTAAGAAGAACCAGCCTTCGGCCGGGACATTTTTCGACCGAAAAATGTACAAATTTGTCTTGAAGGAGGGTCTAGGGGGTGTTTTTCTAAGCTTCAGCCAAGCAAACCCCAATTCAGGCTATTCACTATTGAGAATGCCTCTGAAAGTGACTGATTGTAAGAAAAAAATTGGGTATTCTGATTAGCAGTGACCGAAAGTTTTCGAAGCAGTGCATTGAAGTAGAGAAGAAAGCTCAGAAATCACTGGGCTATATTAACCCTCTCCGACATATGACGTAATTTTGATACTATTAGGGATATTTTAAAGCCTTTGTTACCATCAGGGGTATTTATAAACCTTTAGTTTAGTTACTTCAACCTTTGCAGTTGTCTTTGAGTTAGCTGTGGGCAGAAAACTAATTTTGGAGAGGTAATTATAAGAGTGAGAGAACTCTATTTGTTATTGCTAATCTGACAACCTCTGCGTCATATTAGCGTGAAAGGGTTAAGAAGCAATTTAAGTATAGAAATAAGGAAATAGTCCTCACACTTTACAACGCTCTAATACGGCCTCTCCTGGAGTATGCTGTTCAATTCTGGTCTCCAGCACTCAGAAAAGATATAGAGCGACTGGAAAGAGTACAAGCTAGGGCTACAAAGCTTATTCCATCGCTTAGAAGAATGAGCTACGAGGACCGGTTGAGAGCTCTTGATCTATTTCCGTTGGAGACACGCAGACTACGAGGTCAGCTCATTAAAGTATTTAAAATACTTAATGGGTTTTACAATGTGAAGTATAACAACTGTTTAGCTTCAACATGAATATAACACGCAACCATGGCTGTAAATTAGAATTGAAAATTTTCAGCACTAGTATTTGTGGAAACTTTTCCACAAATAAGATCTGTTCTACCTGGAACAAACTTCCCTCCGAAGTTGTAAACAGTTCTTCAGTAGAGCAGTTCAAGAAGAGAGTAGATATATTTTGCACACACTGTAATGAGTGTAGTGGACTAGACAGTCTTTCGCCTTCCACTTCCAGTATCTCCTCGGAATGGACCGCAAGGTCTCTGAGATACTAACTATTCCTTGTAACTCTCTCTCTATCTCTATCTTTCTCTCTCTCTCTATCTATCTATCTCTCTTTATCTATCTATCTCTCTTTCTCTCTCTATCTCTCTCTCTCTCTCTCTCTCTCTCGTCCTATCTCTCCTCGCGTCCTCTCTCTCTCTCTCTCTCTCTCTCTCTCTCTCTCTCTCTCTCTCTCTCTCTCTCTCTCTGTATGTATGTGTGTGTGTGCTGGCAATCAGGTTTTTACTGGCGGAGGTGGCTGTTGATTGACTAGCAGGTTTTTACTGCGTTTCTTTCTTTATGGGAGAGGATATCGCTTTTTTCTGCACCCCCTTCTCCCTCGTGTGTAGCATATCAGTTTTGAGATGTTAAGACGTTCGTTCCATTAGTTTGGCGATGTTGATAACTTTCGCCCCATTTCTTTGTCAGTATTAAGACCTTTCGTGCCATTGTGCCATTCAGGTGTCGATTTCTTCCTTGCGAGCGATAGCGAACCTGTAATTATAGACAGTTTTCTACCGAGAAATGTACACATTTATCTTGAAAGGGGGTCTAGGGGGTGTTTTTCTAAACTTGATGAGGTCTAGCGAGGAAACTCAAAAATAAATACATATACCAAAAAACAAGCACTACTCCCTTTAATTTTGAACTGCCCCCTTAATTTTGAACTACCACCTTAATTTTGAACTACCACCTTAATTTTGAACTACCCCCTTAATTTTGAACTACCCCCTTAATTTTGAACTACCCCCTTAATTTTGAACTACCCCCTTAATTTTGAACTACCCCCTTAATTTTGAACTACCCCCTTAATTTTGAACTACCCCCTTTAATTTTGAACTACCCCCTTAATTTTGAACTACCCCCTTAAGCTGTTGTAAATTTTGAACTAGCATCGTTTATATTTCTTCCTTTTCAGCCTCTCCTTTAGAAATCTAAAGATGAAGAAATATTTAAATATTAAACCCATAGTTGAATACACCCTTCCTAATCTGAATAACATCGTCTAATAATAGCCAGAAAACTGAAAAAGAAGTGCGGCATCATATCTTGAAAGGGTTAATGGAACAAAGATTACAAACACACTATTTAGTTCCTTTATCCTCTCCCTAAGACCCCCCCCCCCTCCCCCTCTAAAGACCTCTGCCAAGCATCTCCTTTATTTCTCCTTAGGCTACGGGTCTTTTATCTGGTGCAGTGGTTTAAGGGGTTCAGAGGTTCAGAGACCCCCCCCCCCCCCCCGGCCTAAATCTCAAATCCCCCGAAATCCGCCTATCCTCCCCCCCCCCCCCCCCCTCCCCATTGTTAAGGCCCATATCCCAAATTCCCCTTCGCAAATCTACCTATACCTCCCCCCCCCTCCCTCTGATCCATCCCAGATCCCCCTTCTGAAATGCACCTACACCTCCCCCTCCCCCCCCCCCCCCCCCCCCCTTATCCGGCCCGAATCCCAAATCCCCCTTCTGAAATCCACCTATACCTCCTTTCCCCCCCCCCCCCCACATGATCCGGCCCAAATCCGAAATCCCCCTTCTGAAATCCACCTCTCTCTCTCTCCCCCCCCCCACCTCCTCCTCCCCTAGACCACCACTCCCTCGGCACCAGTACCAGGGAAAAACAAGGTTGATGTCATTTACCTGTGTAGGTGTGTGTGGGTGTTTGTATGTGTGTGTGTGTGTGTGGGTGTTTGAGTGTGTGTGTGTGTGTGTGTGTGTGTGTGTGTGTGTTGATCTTAAGATAAATAAAGGCCTTAAACTGTAAACATGCAATCATTCAGTCAACATATCCATTATTTCGTATTTAGTTTTTATTTAGTTTTTAGTTTCCTCGCTACACCTCCATCAAGCTTAGAAAAACACCCCCTAGACCTCCATCAAGCTTAGAAAAACACCCCCTAGACCTCCATCAAGCTTAGAAAAACACCCCCTAGACCTCCATCAAGCTTAGAAAAACACCCCCTAGACCTCCATCAAGCTTAGAAAAACACCCCCTAGACCTCCATCAAGCTTAGAAAAACACCCCCTAGACCTCCATCAAGCTTAGAAAAACACCCCCTAGACCTCCATCAAGCTTAGAAAAACACCCCCTAGACCTCCATCAAGCTTAGAAAAACACCCCCTAGACCTCCATCAAGCTTAGAAAAACACCCCCTAGACCCCATTTCAAGATAAATTTGTAAATATTTCGGGAGAAAAATTTCCCGGCCGAAGGCCGATTCGTTCTAAAATTAGAGACTGGCTATCGCTCACCAGGACCAAAATAAGACACCTAAAGGGTACCGGTACGAAAAGTCTTGATATTGACAAACAAATTAGGCGAAAGGTCTCAAAATCGCCAAACTAACGGACCGAACGTCTTAAAATCTCAAAACTAATATGCTAAACATGAAGGAGAAAGTAGCTCCCGAAAATATCACAAAACTAAAAATCCATACTACTTCCCCACTTTCGCCTCATTTCCATTTTAATTGTGTTTTGGCTTGGGTTTTTCCGAGGCGTGTTGTTCTAATGGCATCATAGGCGTGGTGTCTTGTGTAACTTATGTGTGTGTGGGTGTTTGTGAGTGTGTGTGTGTGTGTATTTGAGTATGTGAACGATATATATGTATACACTAAAGTCTGCGTAACTTATGTGTGTGTGGGTGTGTGTTTGTTTGTGAGTGTGTGTGTGTGTGTGTGTATTTGACTGTGTGAACGATATTATATATGTATACACTAAAGTCTGCGCTAAAATATGAGAGTGAGGCAAATACAGCGAGATTGTACAGTCGAGGTTAATAAGTGGTGTCAGATATTTCACAAAGGATCGGACACTGACTAATACTCTGAGGGATAAGCACTTTTCCCAGTAACTATAAAGATACCAATAACACTTTTTGAGCGAAGACCTCTGGAATCTATGACAACACTTGATTTTCCCGATTGTACGTATGTTTGTGGGTTTTTGTATGTATGTATGTGTGTGTGTGTGTGTGTACACAAAGGAGTACAAAGGAAATCAAGCAACAACAGATCTAGTGACCCTTCTAGGTTGCTTGTCCTCCAAAACACTGAGGATCAAGTGTCCAAACAGTGTGTGTGTTCGTGTGTGTGTGTGTGTGTGTGTGTGTGTGTGTGTAAGCGAGAGAGCAACAAAATAAATTATGGTAATTATTGTTAATTAACGTTAAATACTTGGTTAAGGGGAGGTTTTTAGTTGGTTCCCTAGACCTCCATCAAGCTTAAAATTACACCCCCTTGAGTCCCTTTCAAGATAAATTTGTACATTTTTCGGTAGAAAAATGTCCCGACCGAAAGCCGGTTCCTCTTAAATTACAGGCTCGCTATCGCTCGCCAGGATAAAATTGACACCTGAATGGCACGAAAGGTCTTAATATGGGGTGAAAGTTCTTAAAATCGCTAAACTAATGGGGCAAACGTTTTATAATATCAAAAACAATGGGGCTAAACATGAGGGAGAAAGGGGTCAAGAAAAAAATCCCTCGAGTGGAGATCTCCCCTTAAGGAGAGATGAACCGTTTTTCTGGTCCCCCTTCTCCCTCGTGTCTAGACCCATTAGTTTCTGATTTTACGCAGTTCGGCCCATTAGTTTGGCGATTTTGAGACCTTTCATCCCATTTCGTTGTCAATTTTAAGACTTTTCGCCCCATTTCGTTGTCAATTTTAAGACCTTTTGTGCCATTTAAGTATCGATTTTTTCCCTGGTGAGCGATAGCGAACCTGAAATTTTGAGAGGCCCGGGACATTTTTATACCGAAAAATTTACAAATTTATCTTGAAGGGGGGTCTAGGGGGCGTTTTTCTAAGTTTGATGGAGGTCCAGCCAGAAAACTAAATCATTAAGGAATAAATGGAATTAATAGCCCCAAAAAAATACGGGCACTAGCCCCTTAATAATTACTGAGTTGTTTGATAGGCTGTGAGAGAGGGAAAGTTACAGACATTTATTAAGTGAGAGAGAGAGAGAGAGAAAACAAGAGAGAGTGGGTGTGGGAGAGAGAGAGAGAAAAAAAAAAGAGAGAGTGAGTATGTGTGTGTGTGAGTGAGTGAGTGAGAGAGAGAGAGAGAGGTCGTGTAGGAGTATAACGAGAGGTGCTTTAGTTGTTATAGTGAGAGAGAGAGAGAGAGAGAGAGAGGTGCTTTAGTTATCATGAGAGAGAGAGAGAGAGAGAGTGTGTGTGTGTGAGCGTGTGGGAGGGGGTGATGAGGGGTATGTTGCAATGAGAGAGAGAGAGAGAGATGCTTTAGTTGTTATTGTTTAATATCCACCTGACTTGTTTGTTTACCAGAATGACGTACAGTCGCGCTAATAAGTCATGTCTCAGCTGTCATTACGTTTGGCTCGCTCTGTGCTGTATTAATGTCTGTCAGATGTTGAATAGGGTGAGTAAGTGTAGCGCTAATAAGTCATGTCTCAGCTGTAATTACGTTTGGCTCGCTCTGTGCTGTATTAATGTCTGTCAGATGTTGAATAGGGTGGGTAAGTGTAGCGCTAATAAGTCATGTCTCACCTGCCATTACGTTTGGCTCGCTCTGTGCTGTATTAATGTCTGTCAGATGTTGAATAGGGTGGGTAAGTGTAGCGCTAATAAGTCATGTCTCACCTGCCATTACGTTTGGCTCGCTGTGCTGTATTAATGTCTGTCAGATGTTGAATAGGGTGGGTAAGTGTAGGAACATGGTTATACTGTATATCTCACTCACTGTGTTTTCTCTCGGGGTTGTATCCATTCGGCCCCATTCAGCCTGCTGTTTTAAAGCGTTTATCCCCATCCAGGTGTCGATTTTACTTGGTGAGCTATAGCGAGCCACCATATTTTTTATAATTATTTAGACAGTTGGCTAAATTTGTACATTTTCCGATAGAAAAATGTCTCTGGCAAAGCCGGATTTCTTCATAAAATGTTGGCGAGCGATAAAAATCGACACCTGGATGGGGATAAATGTCTTAAAACAGTAGGCTGAATGGGACCGAATGGATACAAGCCAGAGAAAGAGAGAAAAGGAGAGAAAAAACGCAGTTCACCCCCTTAAAATGTGTGAGGAGAAAATGTGGCTGTGAAAATGAGGAGGGATCATTCTAAATGCTAATAATGCCCCCCCCCCCCCCCCCCATACACGTGGGCTAATTAGGGCTGACACAAGCAACTACTCTTATGCGGTACTGAACAACTTAATATTGGTAAACAGAGACAGAGAGTGGGAGAGAGAGAGAGAGAGAGAGAGACAGAGACGGAATGTGTGTGTGTATGGGAGAGTGTGTGGGGGGGAGGGGGGGTGATGTGGGGTACGTTGCAATGTGTGTGTGTGTGTGAGAGAGAGAGAGAGAGAGAGAGAGAGAGAGTGTGTGGGGGGGAGGGAGGGTGGTGGTGGTGATGAGTACGTTGCAATGTAAGGGAGAGAGTGAGTGAGAACGAGAGAGAGAGTGAGAGTGAGAACGAGAGAGTGTGTGTGTGGGAGGGGGTTATGTTGCAATGTGTGTGAGAGAGAGAATGAGAGAAAAAGAAAGAGGGTGAGTGTGTGTGTGTTTGAGAGAGAGAGAGAGCGAAAGAAAGACAGAGACAGAGAGAGAGAATAATTGACTTGGTCGGAATGTCAGATGAAGTTAAGGGAACGTCTTCAAGGGATGGAGGGGACTTTGTGAGCGAGACAGCATGGGGTTTACGGGGGGAGTGTCTTGGGAGGTATTTTTTTAAAGCTTGATGGAGATCTAGGGAGGACACTAGAAACATTATATATATATATATATGAAAACATCGACCAAAAAGATAACTAGTGGGGACCAGAAAAATGCAACCATCCCCCCTTAAAGAGAATATACGACGATGGTGTTCAGTGAAGCGTGAACTTTATTGTTGAACAAATACTGCGTGTGTGTGTGTGTGTGTGTGTTTGTGTGTGTAATAATAATAATAATAATAATAAACGGTTTATTAAGGGGAGATCTCCACTTGAGGGATTTTTTTCTTGACCCCTTTCTCCTTCATGTTTAGCCCCATTGCTTTTGATATTATAAAACGTTTGCCCCATTACTTTAGCGATTTTAAGAACTTTCACCCCATATTAAGACCTTTCGTGCAATTCAGGTGTCGATTTTATCCTGGCGAGCGATAGCGAGCCTGAAATTTAAGAAGAACCGGCCTTCGGCCGGAAAATTTTTCTACCGAAAAATGTACAAATTTATCTTGAAAGGGACTTAAGGGGATGCAATTATAAGCTTGATGGAGGTCTAGGGAACAAACTAAATACCTCCCCTTAAAGAATGGCAGCCTCATGAGATGAAAATACACATTTTACAATTTAGTGGATGAACATGAGATGTACAGATATGAAAATGGTAAGCTCAGTTTACAATGGGTGAGTCTAATATACTTTACATTAAAACAAAATAATAATACAATAATTATGCTAGTGCAAAATACAAATTATCATAAATTAACCATGAGAGTAAGTGATATACAGTGCACATTTATTTTACTTATATATATATACACATACGTACACACATACGTACACACATACATACGCATATATATACATACATATATAAGAACATAAGAACATGCAGTAAGTGTGCACATGCCCGTATACATAAACGCTCACGTATGCAAACAAACATATATACATACAAAAACTGTTCTGGTAGGGTCAGGTAAAGCCTACTACAATGGGAGGTAATCCTCGGTAGAGAACAAAAGAAGGATATCAAATAATATGTGTGTGTTAGAGAGAGAGAGAGAGAGAGGTAATGCTGCCTCCTTCATCTTGACTATCTCCATATTTTCATTTGTTATGTGTTTGTGTGTGTGTGTGATCATTGTGTTGGCTAATGTGTGTGTGTATGTTCATTGTGTGTGTGTGTAGGTGTGTGTGTTCATTGTGTAGGCCTGTGTGTGTGTGTGTGTGTGTGTGTTCATTGTGTAGGTGTGTGTATTTGTTTGTATGTATGTGTGTGTGTGTGTTCATTGTTTTGGCCTGTGTGTGTGTTCATTGTGTAGGTGTGTGTATTTGTGTGTTTGTGTGTGTGATCATTGTGTTGGCTAATGTGTGTGTGTGTGTAGGTGTGTGTGTTCATTGTGTAGGCCTGTGTGGGTGTGTTCATTGTGTTGGCTTGTGTAGGTAGGTGTGTGTATATGTCGGACTGTTGTGGGCGTCTTGCATATATGAATCATGGGGGTGTGGGGGGGGGGGGGGGGGCGAGAGGGCGTGGCAGCTCTGTTGTGTGGGGGGGGGGGGGGGGGTTGGCTTCCATAACTTTCTTCTTTCCTGGAATTGAGGAGGGGATTGGGGGCAGGGGGTAGAGGGGGTGCAGTCTTTTTTCTAGGGATTGGAGATGGGGGGGGGGGGGGGGGTAAGTGGTAGAGGGGGATGGGGGTGCGGGGGAGCGGTAAATGGGACTAGGAGAGTACAAAGGAAATCAAGCAACAACAAGTCTAGTGACTCTTCTAGGCTGCTTGTCCTCCAAAACACCGAGGATCAAGTGTCCAAACAGTGGTTTAGAGTGGGTAAGGAAACATTGGAAAGGGAACTACTGCCCTGGAACTAATGTCCGTGACAGGATTAGGAGGTAGAGAAGGTGGGTAAGGTACCGGTAGCGCCAACCAACTTGACAATAATCTGGACCCCTTAACTTCTTATTACTCGAAATTAATGAAAGCAATCGGGCTGACGTTTCTATCATTTGGGCAGAGTCCACCAGGAAATAGGTGAGGATGTTTACAGCCAGTTTGCTCAAGGTTCTTTTGAGTTACGAAGAGGTCAGGGATCGATATATTTTGGGAAGTTCGTTGGCGCTACCCATAGTAAGTTAGTTAGGGATTGGGGATGGGTGGGAGAGCTAAATGGGGTGGTGGGGTGAGGTGGGGGATGTGGTGGGGTGAGGTAGGGAAGATGTGTAGGTTAGTTTCTTCTCTCTAGAGGTAGGGGTGGGGGGGGGGGGGGCGGTAAATGAGGTGGGGTGAGGTGGGGAAGATGTGTAGGTTAGTTTCTTCTCTAGAGGTAGGGGTGGGGGGGGGGGTAAATGAGGTGGGGGTGAGGTAGGGAAGATGTGTAGGTTTGTTTCTTCTCTCTAGAGGTAGGGGGTGGTGGGAGTGGTATATGGGGTGTGGTGGGGTGAGGTAGGGAAGATGTGTAGGTTTGTTTCTTCTCTCTAGAGGTAGGGGGTGGGGGTGGGGTGAGGTAGGGAAGATGTGTAGGTAAGTTTCTTTCTTCTGGGGATAGGGGGTGGTGGTGGTCTTCTATTCAACTGCTGAGCTCTGGAAATCTCTCCCAGAATCAGTCTTTCCCTCTTCCTATGACTTAAATTGCTTCAAACTCCGTGTGTCCAGGTATTTTTGCTCGAACGTCCCTTGATTTCGGCCCTGTCACTCTTTGAAATCTGGGGGAGGCACTCGCTGCAGGCAGTTATGCCTTTTGTCTCCCTCATTCACATGGGAAAAAAATGGGGTGGGGTGAGGTAGGGAAGATGTGTAGGTTAGGTTCTTTTCATATGGCGACAAATTGATTCCCTTACCAGCTAATTTCTCGATACCTAATGTCAAAATATCATCAACCCACTATGTCTCTGCATCATATTCAGACCAAGTTTATATAATTAGCACCATATGTCACTACAAAATCATCTAAATAACTGATAATCTTGATGGAAACTTTGCAATTTACCGTCAGATTAAATGAAACAGAGTATAGTTTCTTCTTACTGGGGATTGGGGAGGAGGGTGGGGGGAGAGGGAAGTGGGATGGTGGGGGTTTGAAAGGGGAAGGTGAGTAGTATTGTGGAGTGGTGTGAGAGAGAGAGAAAGAGAGAGAGAGTGTGTGTGTGTGAGAGAGAGAGATAAGGCAGGGGTTGGCAACTAAGAGACTGTAGGGTAGATAGTTGTAGAGATCGACCCTGTCTTTTAAGAGCTCTTAAGAAGACCTGAGAGAGAGAGAGAGAGAGAGAGAGAGAGAGAGAGAGAGAGAGAGAGAGAGAGAGAGAGAGAAAGTGTGAGAGTGAGTGATAGTGAGAGTGAGTGAGGAGAAAGAGAGAGAGAGAGAGGTGGGGGGGGGGGGTACTGCTGCCTCCTTCATCTTGACTATCTCCATATTTAAATTGTGGATTGTGTGTGTGTGTGTGTGTGTGAGTGTTTAACCCCTTGAAGCTCTGACGCGTTTTAGCAGTTTGTTTTGGCTATCATTAGACGAGTTTATGCAGCTTAGGAAGGATCTGTGGGTATTAAAAGGGTAAATACTATCTCAATCAACCCTCTGACTTCCGTATACCGTTACTAATCTGAATAAAATCGTCTAGTAGTAGCCAGAAACAGAACAGAAACGCGTATTGGAGCTTGAAAGGGTTAATATAAGTGGGTAGTGCTTGAAAGGGTTAATATAAGGGGGTAGTGCTTGAAAGGGTTAATATAAGGGGGTAGTGCTTGAAAGGGTTAATATAAGGGGGTAGTGCTTGAAAGGGTTAATAAAGTGCTTGAAAGGGTTAATAAAGTGCTTGAAAGGGTTAATAAAGTGCTTGAAAGGGTTAATATAAGTGGGTAGTGCTTGAAAGGGTTAATATAAGGGGGTAGTGCTTGAAAGGGTTAATATAAGGGGGTAGTGCTTGAAGGGTTAATATAAGGGGGTAGTGCTTGAAAGGGTTAATATAAGGGGGTAGTGCTTGAAAGGGTTAATATAAGGGGGTAGTGCTTGAAAGGGTTAATATAAGGGGGTAGTGCTTGTTTTTTGGTCTATGTTTATATTTATTTGTTTTTGAGTAACTTCACTATACCTCCATCAAGCTTAAAATAGCACCCCCTAGGTCCTAGAGTCTAGGACTTATAGTTTGGGCTACATTGGACTTTTAAAGTCCAAACAACGGTCCCCTGAGCCCTCCAGGAAGGCTAAGTCAAAATCGAAATCCTAAACTAATGGTCCGATTTTAATTCTGTTTGCGTCATTCGATTCAGCTTGCCAAAGTGTACTTATGGTATAAATTTAAATAAAATCCGTACATAAATAACTCGTCTATGGAGTTTTTAAACTTTAAAATAGGCCTAGACTCCTATTCAAGATAAATGTGTACACATGTCTACCGAAAAATTTACAGATAAATATAGAAGGGGGATTTAATGGATGTTTTTTGTTTAGTTTGCTGGAGGTCTAGGGAGGAAATTAACAACAAATATAATAAATATATGAAATAAGCATGGACGTTGGTGGAGAAACTCAGACCAAGAGTGAGAGCGGTGGACATTAGCTACTTGAGAAGTGCGTGCGGAGTTACATGGAGGGATAGACAGACGAATGAGGAAGTAAGAGGGAGATGTGCTGGAAAGTGTGAAAAGGAACACCTTGAGATGGTTCGGCCATATGGAACGTATGGGAAGGCAGAGAATGACTAAGAGGGTGTACGAGAGCGAGGTGGAAGGATAGAGAGGGAGAAGTAGACCAAATGAGAGGTGGAAGGATGGAGTGAGGAAGTATATGAGTGAAAGTGGTACTGGATGGGAGGAGGGTCGTCGACTGACTGGGGACAGAGGTGCATGGGGCCGTTTCGTTCGTGGCCACCCATTCGGGGATCAC
>CM064553.1:12132807-12140307 GCA_032716605.1 Paralithodes platypus
CTTAAGGGGAGATGTATCTTTTTATTATTTTATTAGTTTCCTCCCTAGGCCTCCATTAAGCTTGAAATAAACATCCATTAGATCCTCCTTCTAGATAAATTTGTACATTTTTCGGTAGACAAATTTCTAAAAATGTCTAAATTCTAAAAAAAATCTAAAAAATACAGGCTCACTATCGTTCGCCAGGAAAATAACCGACACCTAAATAGCACGAAAGGTCTTAATATTGACAAGGAAATGAGGCGTAAGGTCTTAAAATCGACAAACTAGTGAGCCGAACGTCATAAAATCCGAAAACTAATGGGGCTAAACACGAGGGAGAAGGGGTGGACCAGAACAACGCCCCTCATCTCCCCTTACTTAACTCCTTCTGTCCCGGTGACGTTTTGTATAGCGTTGTAATCTGGCAACTACCGGACGATTTTCTTCAGCTTAGGAAGGACATCTAGGCATTAAGTGGCGGCAGACTATCTCAATTAAGGGGAGATTATCCACTTGAGGGATTTTTTTCTGGACTCCTTTCTCCCTCATGTTTAGCCCCATTGCTTTTCTAATTTTAAGACGTTCGCCCCATTATTTTGACGATTTTAAGAACTTTCGACCCATTTCTGTCAATTTTAAGACCTTTCGTGCCATTTAGGTGTCGATTTTATCCTGGCGAGCGATAGCGAGCCTGTAATATAAGAGGAACCGGCTACAAATTTATCTTGAAAGAGGGTCAAGGGGGTGAAATTTTAAGATTGCTGGAGGAGTAGAAAACATACTAGAAACCTCCCCTTAAGCCTTTTAGCGACCATAGATCTTTCCTAAGCTGCATAAACTCGTCTAATTATACATATACAGACGTCACTGGTACAGAACGGGTTAACATTTCACCATGTATATTTTCCATTTCCATATTTCGTTATTTCGCCTTGTCTCTTTTATATATATATAATTATATATATATATATATGTGTGATGTCAAGATAAATATGGAAAGAAGAGAAGAACACTGAAGGAATTTAATATATTTTAATATAACTTCCATCAGTTCTCTCTCTCTCTCTCTCTCTCTCTCTCTCTCTCTCTCTCTCTCTCTCTCTCTCTCTCTCTCTCTCTCTCTCTCTCTCTCTCTCCATTATAAAATTAAGGAACATTAATCCTCTATTACAAACCAAAATGTACTTGAATACATTATTGAAAACATATGATCCTCCCGGGATTCGAACTCGGGACACCACACCCAGAACATAAGCATCTAAATTTCTAAACCATTACACCACAAAGGAGTATAAAAGAAAGCAAGCAACAACAGGTCTAGTGACCCTTGTAGGCTGCTTGTCCTTCAAAACACTGAGTATAGAGTGTTCAAACAGTGGTTTGAGGGGGAAAGGGAACTACTGCCCTGGAGCTAATGTCCGTGGCAGGATTAGGAAGTTAGTAGGGGACAGATGGGTTAATAACATAAGTGATCTTTCGTATATCTGGGAATAAAAGAGTAACGTCTTGATGAATTTGAGGGGGGAATATAATAAAGTTATTAATTTACAAACGCAGTCAGTCGCAGGTTTGATGCAAGATGAAGTTTAAAACACAGCCATAACGGTACAGACAGACAGAGACAGACACAGACAGAGACAGACAGACAGACTGACATGCACTAATGGCGTGTCAAACTTCTCTTCTTTCTTGCCTCAAGGTGCGGCTGGATCAACTTTCCAACAGAGCAAAACTTAAGGGGGTAGTGCTCTTTTTTGGGTATATATATATATATGTGGAGGTAAAATCACAAATACGTGTGATCAAATTATGTAGTAAAACTCGCTAGGAAAATTGAAACAATGGAACACCAAGCTTTCTCTCAAGACCCTGAAGATGTCTTGAGAGAATAGACGAAAGCTTGGTGTTCCATTGTTTCAATTTTCCTAGCGAGTTTTACTACATATATATACCGGGTATATATATATATATATATATATATATATATATATATATATATATATATATATATATATATATATATATATATATATACTGTATATTTTAGTCTCCTTGCTAGACCTCTATCAAACTAAAAACAAAAACAAATCCTTAAACCTCCTTTCAAGATATACTGTATGTGTACTTTCAAGGTGTATGTGTACTTTCAAGGTGTATGTGTACTTTCAAGGTGTATGTGTACTTTCAAGGTGTATGTGTACTTTCAAGGTGTATGTGTACTTTCAAGGTGTATGTGTACTTTTTTCGGTAGAAAATGTTTCCAGCCAAAGGCCGGTTCCTCCTAAATTAAAGGCTCGCTATCGCTCGCCAGGAATTAATCGACACCTAATTGGCACGAAAGGTTTTAAATTTGACAACGAAATGGAGCGAAAGGTGTTAAAATCGCCTAACTAATGGACCGAACGACTTATGATCGCAAAACAAATGGGGCTTAACACTAGGGAGATAAAGGTCCAGAAAAGCGGCCCATTCCTCCTTAAGGGACCGCGATATTTAAATTAACAGAAAACGATTCTTTCATTAACCCTTCTGTACGGTGGCACTAAAAGTCATGTCCCAGCTGGTATTATGTTTGGCTTGCTCTGTGCTGTATTAATGTCTGTCAGATGTTGAATAGAGTGGGTAAGTGTAGCGCTAATAAGTCATGTCCCAGCTGGTATTAAGTTGGGTGGCTCTGTGCTGTATTAATGGCTGACAGATGTTGAATAGAGTGCGTAAGGGTAGCGCTAATGAGTCATGTCCCTGCTGTCTTTAAGTCGGGGTTGCTCTGTGCTGTATTAATGTCTGTCTGATGTTGAATAGAGTGGGTAAGTTTAGCGTTAATAAGCCATGTCCCAGCTGTCATTAAGTTTGGCTTGCTCTGTGCTGTATTAATGTCTGTCAGATGTTGAATAGATTGGGTAAGTGTAGCGCTAATAAGTCATGTCCCAGCTGGTATTAAGTTTGGCTTGCTCTGTGCTGTATTAATGTCTGTCTGATGTTGAATAGAGTGGGTAAGTGTAGCGCTAATAAGTCATGTCCCAGCTGTCAAAGTTTGGCTTACTCTGTGCTGTATTAATGTCTGTCTGATGTTGAATAGAGTGGGTAAGTGTAGCGCTAATAAGTCATGTCCCAGCTGTCATTAAGTTTGGCTTGCTCTGTGCTGTATTAATGTCTGTCTGATGTTGAATAGAGTGGGTAAGTGTAGCGCTAATAAGTCATGTCCCAGCTGGTATTAGGTTTGGCTTGCTCTGTGCTGTATTAATGTCTGTCTGATGTTGAATAGAGTGGGTAAGTGTAGCGCTAATAAGTCATGTCCCAGCTGTCATTAAGTTTGGCTTGCTCTGTGCTGTATTAATGTCTCTGATGTTGAATAGAGTGGGTAAGTGTAGCGCTAATAAGTCATGTCCCAGCTGGTATTAAGTTTGGCTTGCTCTGTGCTGTATTAATGTCTGTCAGATGTTGAATAGAGTGGGTAAGTGTAGCGCTAATAAGTCATGTCCCAGCTGTCATTAAGTTTGGCTTGCTCTGTGCTGTATTAATGTCTGTCAGATGTTGAATAGAGTGGGTAAGTGTAACCTAATAAGTCATGTCCCAGCTGTCATTAAGTTTGGCTTGCTCTGTGCTGTATTAATGTCTGTCTGATGTTGAATAGGGTGGGTAAGTGTAGGAACATGTTTTTACATTTCACTCGATGTGAAGAAATGAAGCTTAGATATTGCTGATACCAATTATTGATCAAAACATACTTGGTGCCGAGACATCACTTATTAGCGCGACTGTACCGGCTACGTCTTTGTCAAATTCTTCTAGCTATATTTAGAGGATTTTGTCCAGTTTAAGAAGGACCTGTGGTAGTTAAAGTGGTTAAGTGAGACAGTTCGAAGCCTTTTAAGAGCTGGAGGCCTTTTGGAAACTGAATACAATCGTCTAATAGTAGCCAGAATAAAGTTAAATTGACGTCGCCGGTACAGAAGGGGTTAAGGGGGCCCACCTCGCTTTTTTCTCTTTCTCTCCTCTCTCTCTCTCTTTGGCTTATATCCATTCGGCCCCATTCAGCCTACTGTTTTAAGACGTTTACCCCTATCGAGGTGTCAATATTTTCCTGGCGAGCGGTAGCGAGCCAGCATATATATATTTTTGTTTTGACAGCAGGCTAAATTTGTAATTTTTCGATAGAAAAATTTCTCCGGCGAAGCCGGATTTCTCCATACAATGATGGCTCGCTTTCGCTTGCCAGGAAGATATCGACACCTGGATAGGGATAAACGTCTTAAAACAGTTGGCTGAATGGGGCCGAATGGATACAAGCCAGAGAAAGAAAGATAAAAACAAAACAAAAAGCAGGTGAGAAAAGGAGAGAAATAAAAAAAAAACGGTGACTCCCCCTTAAGAGAGCTACAGGTGTACCCAATTAAGATAATTAAGATAATTGACCTAGTTGAGATAAAGCAATTAAAGATAGCAGCAAAATCATATGAAACAGGAAATTAACTAGAGTCCGTTACCATGGCAACGATCTCTTAAGGGGGTAGTGCTTGCTTTTTTGGTCTATGTATTTATCAATTTATTTATTGTTTAGTTTCCTCGCTAGGCCTTCATCAAGCTTTAAAAAACACCTCCTAGACCCCCTTTCAAGATAAATTTGTAAGCTTTTCGGTAGAAAAAAATTCCGGCCAAAGGCCGGTTCCTTCTAGAATTACAGGCTCGCTTTCGCTCGCCAGGATAAAATCGACACCTAAATGGCACGACATTTCTAAATATTGACCAACAAATGAGGCGAAAGGTCTTAATATCGCCAAGCTAATGGAACGAACGTCTTGCAATCTCAAACCTGTTATGCTAAACATGAGGGAGAAGGGGGTCCAGAAAAAGCGACTACCAACTTCCCTTAATACGGTCTGATGGGTGTAGATTAGAGTTACACATAGTTACGTAGATACTCAGACCACACAGACCTTGCGATCCCTACTAGGTGGTCCGGCCTTCATATACTACTAGATAGAGAAACAGAGATGAGAGAGAGAGAGAGAGAGAGAGAGAGAGAGAGAGAGAGAGAGAGAGAGATAGAGATGAGGAGAGAGAGAGAGAGAGAGAGAGAGAGAGAGAGAGAGAGAGAGAGAGAGAGAGAGAGAGAGAGATAGAGATGTATTGATGGAGATATAGAGATGTATTGATGGAGATAGATAGATAGAGAGAGAGATGTATTAATGGAGAGAGAGAGAGGTGTATTGATGGAGATAGATAGATAGAGAGAGAGAGATATGTATTGATAGATAAATAGAAAGATAGAGATAGCCAAGTAGCGAGAAAGAGTCTGTGAGTGAATAATTTAGTCGGTATCACACGAGAGCTTTTATAGTCAACATTCAATTATCAAAACAAATCTTACAACATTTCTGAAATATTCTAAATGTTGACCTAAGCTGCCAGATCAGTGTTGAGGATAAATGTTGAGGGGAAGAGCGCTCGTGTGATACCTCTACTAGTCTCTCACTCAGATCAAAGAGACCACGTCATACTCACGTCATAATGATCATATCCACGTCATATATTCATACTCAGAAGTTGGATGCTTCTAAATCCACTGCAAATACGACTTAAATTAACATGCTTCGCTAAACGTTAGGAGTTATTTGATCTTGAGAGAGAGAGAGAGAGAGAGAGAGAGAGAGAGAGAGAGAGAGAGAGAGAGAGAGAGAGAGAGAATGAGAGAGAGAGAGAGAATGAATGTACACATTTATCTTAAAGTGGGGTCTTAGGTGTTTTTTAAGCTTGATCGAGGTTTAGGGAGGAAGCTAAAAACAATATTTAATAGATAAATATATAAGAAAACATAGACATCCCCCCCTGCCTTAACCCCTTGTAGCTTTCCATCTTCCCTCCCTCCCCCCCCCCCTCCCTCCCTCCTCCTCCACCATTACCCCCCACCCCCTCTGACCAACACTATCGAGATGATTCACTTCACCTCAGAGTGTGTTATGACGCATTTATCTCGACACACTCCGATCGATGTGTGGCTGTCTCGTTGACATACACACATGAACATACATATATATATATATAACATACACACATATATACAGTACACACACACGCTCTCACACACACACACACACACACACACACACACACACACACACACACACACACACACACACACACACACACACACACTATCACCCCAACCAGTCACCTCCTCCTACACCTTATCCACAATCATCCACACCTCCCTACATCTTCCTACACCTCATCCACAATCATCCACACCTCCCTACATCTTCCTACACCTCATCCACAATCATCCACACCTCCCTACATCTTCCTACACCTCATCCACAATCATCCACACCTCCCTACCTCCTCTTACACCTCACCCTATCATCCACCCCTCCCTACATCCTCCTACACCTCATCCACAATCATCCACACCTCCCTACCTCCTCTTACACCTCACCCTATCATCCACACCTCCCTACATCCTCCTACACCTCATCCACAATCATCCACACCTCCCTACCTCCTCTTACACCTCACCCTATCATCCACACCTCCCTACATCCTCCTACACCTCATCCACACCTCCCTACCTCCTCTTACACCCTCCCTATATCCTCCTACACCTCATCCACAATCATCCACACCTCCCTACCTCCTCTTACACCTCACCCTATCATCCACCCCTCCCTACATCCTCCTACACCTCCCCCATACCTCCCTACTTCCTTCTACACCTCACCCAATCTCCCACACTTCAACCAGTCACCCCACCACCCTCCCCCTCAACTCTCATCACACACTGCAGCTCATTATTGATAGCTCTCCCACTACACCATCGGTTACCTTATAGACTGCATCACCGTTTATTCATTTAAACTCCGCCTAGACAAATATCTCGCATCAAACCCGCGACTGACTGCGTTTGTAAATTAATAACTTTATTTTATCCCCCCCTCAGTTACTAACCCATCTGTCCCCTACTAACTTCCTAATCCTGCCACGGACATTAGTTCCAGGGCAGTAATTCCCTTTCCAATGTTCCCTTACCCACTCTAAACCACTGTTTGGACACTTGATCCTCAGTGTTTTGGAGGACAAGCAACCTAGAAGGGTCACTAGATCTGTTGTTGCTTGATTTCCTTTGTACTCCTTTGTACTTTGTACCTTAACCTTCTTGGTGTCTGTCAACGCTGCAACCACCACGACCTTTCCGTCCGAGTTGCTATGGGACTCCTCGGTTTCGTTAACCCCTTATGTACAGTCGGCCTAATAAGTTATGTTTCGGCACCCATTATGTTTTGATTAATAATTGGAATCAGCAATATTTACACATGATTTCTCCCTTTTGGAGTGAGATATACCAACATGTTCCTACACTTACCCACCCTATTCAGCATCTGGCAGACATTAATACAGCACAGAGCAAGCCAAACGTAATGACAGCTGACACATGACCCACAGTACTGTATTAGGACTATATTTTGTGCAGATTAAGAAGGACCTGTGGTAATGAAAAGGGTTAAGAAGGGGTTAAAATTA
>CM064553.1:12145307-12193288 GCA_032716605.1 Paralithodes platypus
CCGATATTCTTGAGATTTGAGCCATTTTTGAGCGACATTGTAGAGATTGTGGCATTATTCTACCGATATTTTGGAGATTTGAGTCATGAGCGATATTCTAGAGATTGTGTAATTATTCTACTGATATTCTGGAGATTTGAGCCATTTTTTGAGCGATAATGTAGAGATTGTGGCATTATTCTACCGATATTCTGGAGATTTGAGCAATATTGTAGCATTATTCTACCGATATTCTGGAGATTTGAGTCATATTAGAGCGATATTGTAGAAATTGTGCCATTATTGTAGCGATTTTCGACATTTATTTTCTATCTAGCGGACTATTATTTGGTAACCCTGTACATACCTGGTCCGCTCACCTGTACGGTGGCGATAATAAGTCATGTCCCAGATGTCATTACGTTTGGCTTGTTCTGTGTTGCATTAATGTCTGTCAGATGTTGAATAGGGTGTGGAAGTGTCGGAACGTGTTTGTATATTTCACTTGACATGAAGAAATGAAGCTTATATGTTGCTGATACCAATTATTGATCAAAACATACTTGGTGCCGAGACATCACTTATTAGCGCGATTGTACATAGGGGATTGGTTGTGGCTCTCTGTCCCTCTTTCAACCTTGGGGTGGACACTTGTTACATGTAGTTTTGCCTTTTGTCTCCATGCACTTGAGGGGAAAAGATTCCAGTGATGCAAGTCGTCAGAGGGTTACTGTGGTTATACATAAAATGTCCGTTTTCTTTAGGTTATCGGAACAAAGAAAATGTTATTTACTTGGGTAACTAAAATAGTTTATCTATCTTACACGCATACACATACTTTACTACATACATTTAACTTGTTCTGTACCAGTAGCGTTCTTTTGACTACTATTAGACGATTATATTTAGTTCTAAAATGGCCTCCAGCAATTACCAGGCTTCGAACCATCTCTCTGAACCCTTTTTACCACCATGTCAGATCCTTTTTTAACTGCATAAAATCGTAAATGTAGCTAGAATAAAATTCGAAAGACGTTGCCAGTACTGAAGGGGTTAAAAAACATTGATTACACAGAGTAATGGGGCTTGGATAATACAAGACTATAATAGTGTAACGATAGAAATTCAACCCCTTTCTCCCTCATGTTTAGCATATTAGTTTTGAGGTTTTAAGACGTTCGTTCCGTTAGATTGGCGATTTTGAGACCTTTCGCCTTATTATGTTTTATAAATATCAAGAACTTCCGTGCCCTTTAGGTGACGATTTTTTCCTGGTGAGCGATAGCGAGCCTCTAATTTTAGAAGGAACCGGCCTTCGGCCGAGACATTTTTCTACCGAAAAATGTACAAATTTGTCTTGAAAGGGGGCCGAGGGGGTGTTTTTCTAAGCTTGATGGTGATCTAGTGAGGAAACTGAAATATGAATAAATACATAAATAAATAGACCAAAAACCAAGCACTACCCCCTTAAATAATATTGAGGATAATAGCTTGCTTTTGCCATTTACGAACAACGTATTTTAGTTTGTCTCCTAGGCTAACAAAAACGCCTTCCCAGACTTCCTTCAAACTAAAAATAGACAGTGCCCCTTTTGCGTGAGGTCTAGGTTTTTGTTTTTTGTTTTTTTTTCCCTATGTGAGTGAGGGAGACAAAAGGCAGAACTGCCTGTATCGAGTGCCTCCCCCAGAGTTGAAAGAGTGACACGGCCAAAATCAAGGGACGTTCGATCCAAAATGCCTGGACACACGGAGTTTGCAGCAATTTAAGTCATAGGAAGAGGGAAAGACTGATTCTGGGAGAGCAGTTGAATAGAAGAAAGTCTGAGAATAGCGTTTCACTCACTCGTAGATCCTTTCCGAAGTTGCATAATATCGTCAACATATAGCTGGTACTCAAGGGGTTAAAGAACACCCAAAAGTGTGCTAAGCATTTTATTAATGATTATTGCCTCTCAGTCTTAGTGTTTTAAGATTAAGGGGGGATATCCACTTGAGGGATTTTTTTCTTGACTCCTTTCTCCCTCATGTTTAGCCCCATTGTTTTCCTAATGTTAAGACGTTCGCCCCATTATTTTGACGATTTTAAGAACTTTCAACCCATTTCTGTAAATTGTAAGACCTTTCGTGCCATTTAGGTGTCGATTTTATCCTGGCGAGCGATAGCGAGCCCAGCTTTCAGCCGGGACATTTTTCTACCGAAAAATGTACAAATTTATCTTGGAAGGTGCTCAAGGGGGTGTAATCTTAAGCTTGAAGGATATCTACGGACCAAACTAAAAACCTCCCCTTAAGGGGAGATATCCACCTGGAGGATTTTTTTCTGGACCCCTTTCTCCCTCATGTTTAGCCCCATTGCTTTTGATATTATAAAACGTTTGCCCCATTAGTTTAGCGATTTTAAGAACTTTCACCCCATATTAAGACCTTTCGTGCCATATAGGTGTCGATTTTATCCTGGCGAGCGATAGCGAGCCTGTAATTTAAGAGGAACCGGCCTTCGGCCGGGACATTTTTCTACCGAAAAATGTACAAATTTATCTTGAAAGGGACTCAAGGGGGTGTAATTTTAAGCTTGATGGAGGTCTAGGGACCAAACTAAATATCTCTCCTTAAGCCAACCAAACAACCCAACCTAGACCTATAAGTGGGATACAAAAGTAACCCTTATGTACCAGCAATATCAGGTTCTTAGTGTCTATTCGCTGTAAGTAGGCGAGCAATCATGAACTCTATCCTCTGTAACTCAAAAAGGGCTAGAGCAAATTGGCTGTACATTTTCACATCTATTCCTTGGCTGACTCTTCTCAAATAGTATAAATATTAGCTCGATTACTCCAGTCGTTTTTTAGTTACAGAGGTTAGAGGTCATGATTTCTCGCCTACTTACAGCGAATAGACTATAGTGCCCTGTAAATGAGCTACAAAACTAACCCTCACCTACCAGCTGTACCAGGGTTCCTGTATTTTTTTTTTTTTTTTTTTTTTAAAGAGACAATGAACGGAGGAGGAAAAACACAGATAAAACAAAAAGGTCCATGTGCCTAAAGGCATCCTCCATTCATAAAATGTTTGTAACAACTGGATTTAAACATTTGTAGATTGTAAGTTTGTGGAAAGCAATTCGAGGGAAGTGAATTCCAAAGAGTAGTAGCTCTGGGGATAAATGAATTCTGATAAGCAGAAGTTCTGCATTGTGGAGGAGAAAGTGTAAATTCATGGGCGCTCTCAGCTGCCCTAGTTCTACGGGGAAAGATGTGGAGAGGCGGCACAATTGAAGCAAGTTCCTCGGAACAATTGCTGTGAAAATATCTGTAGAATAATGCAAGGGATGCAACGTTTCTTCGTATGGATAATGTAGGAAGGTCCTGTGTGATTGCAGGGTTATTGATTAATGTAGGAAGGTCCTGTGTGATTGCAGGGTATATAATTATTAGTATATATATTAACCCTTTCAAGATCCAATACACATTTCTGTTCTGTTTTCTGGTAGATATTAGACGATTTTATTCAGATTAGGAAGGGTATATGGAAGTCAGAGGGTTGATTGAGATAGTATTTACCCATATTAATACCCACACATCCTTATTAAGCTGCATAAAATAGCCTAATGGCAGCCAAAATAAACAGCTAAAACGCGTCAGAGCTTCAAGGGGTTAACTGTAAGTAGGCGATAAATCATTACTTTTATCCTATGTAACTCAAAAAGGGCTAGAACAAACGGGTTATAAATTACCACACCTATTACCTGGCCGACTCTCCCCATATGGTAGAATTGTTAGCTCGATTATTCTAATAGTTTTTTTAGTTATAGACGTTTGTGGTCAAGATTCGAGGCCTACCTATAATAAATGGACTATAGCGGTAGACCACACGCTAAAGCACCACCAAATAGACACCAGAATGGAGTGAAGGGTCTCATTATCATTAAGCTTATGTGGTAAAAATCTCCAGACTAAAGGAGCGAAGCAGGGGAGGTCCACACAGATCCTCCTCGGGGCAAATAGGGTTAACCTGCATGTGGAATTTGACGAGTTACGTGTGGAGCTATGAGTGGAGTGATGGTATACAGTTCGCGTATATGGCATTCCACGTTAGAAGAAGAAGAAGTGTACGTGAGAACAAGAGCCAGGCGCCGAATATATTGCAGACCAGGTGCCAGAGAGGATTTACTTAACTAGTATATTACACTGTGCCATGGCCAAATATCACCTATATTGCTAAATTCATCTATTGTGTTAAAGGATGAGGCATAGTTGTAGGGGTCTATGGGGGATTTGGGATGGATATTGGGGAAAAAATAATGTGCCTCGCATGTGGAAACTCAGGCAGTTGAACCCGAGCGAGAGGGGCCAGGCTGCGGAGGGGTGAGCATTTGTAAACATAAGGTATACCCCTCTATCCTTTCTTTCCTGTATCCCCTATGGCTTACTTGTTACTATAGCTACTAAATACCCTTCCATCGGCTTGCTGGATAGTGTAAAAGCCGTCTGGAAAGCGCAAATCTTCAGAAAACACCCGGTGCAAGAATGATGGGAACATGTGACGGCGCCATTTTACCCCTCCTCCTTCCCACAACCTCGGCCCCATCCCCAAAAAGAGATACCTCCCTCTCCTCCCCGCCTCCCTTCCTTCTTCCCCCCTACGCCAGACTGTAAACACAAGTCAAAGCGTTACCAATTTAGCTACTTTTCCGCTAGAGCTAGTGGTATTTACTTCAATCTAGCGGCAAATATTTACACCTAGCGACGTAAATTCTAGCGATACTCTGGAGATTGAAGCTATTTTGAGCGATATTCTAGAGATTGTGGTATTATTATAGGGATGTACGGCATTTATTAACTATTTATCTGCCTGCTAGCGACATTTGCGAACGGACCTAGCGGGATCTTGTGTTTTGATTCGATAACCTTGCAGAAGTGACACACACATTCAGTCACACACTCATACTCAGTAGGCGTCTGAATGCGGCAGAGGGAAGGTGTTGTGAATTCGCTCCTCCGGTGATCTGATTTAAATAGTGCTCGTAGAAGAGGAAGCGCGCGAGTTGAAGTGCATAGATGGTGAAGAGTGCAAAGCTGAGTGTACTAAGAGCGGCGAGTGTGGATTTATCGCCCATTACCAGAGTAATTTACGCCATTTAGTGAATATTCTTCCGCGCACACTCGCGTTGTTTGGAAGCGGGCTAGCGTAGTATTTTTAGCGTACCTAGATGAAGAAGGGGCGAAACAGTGTCTCTTTAATACTTCCAAGCTCACATCTAACGCAGTGAGTGTGATATATATAGCCCAGGAAGGATCAAGACAAGAATCTCGGAAAAAAATAAGGAAAAGCAGAAAGGGAATTAGGACCTACGAGCACCGAAATATTAACCCTAGGAAGTGCGACGTAGAGGGATGTTTTGTATACCGCGTCCTTGTGTGTGCGTGTTTGTATGTGTAGGCTGGTGATGCAATAATAATCGAGGGAAAGCAAGTAACAAGAGAAGCAGCCACGGCGGACAGCAGTGTGGGAGGCTTCAGCACGCAGGTTAGTCTGTCTATTGCGTAATTTGTTTTGGCTATGGTGGCAGGCAGTTTTTAGTTTTTTTTTTTTTTTTTTTTTTTTTTTTTTTTTTAGCCTAGGACTAGGCTAGGCTATACCGCGTGGCCATAGCCTATATAAATTCATATTAGTTTTCACCAACCCACTAATTAACTTACAAAATAAACCTAATTAATTAAGGGGAGATGGGTTTATTTTGTATTCGATTAGGCCTATGTACTGGCAAATGTGTCTCAGACTCTGTGGAACTCTTTGCCCACAAAATTGGTATCCCTGACTAACCTATTATCTTTCAAGGCTGCCCATTCCGACTAGCCTATCTTGCAGGAGTTGTATATGAATATTCATGATTTTGTTCTCGATGTCACACCTTCTGGCCTCCTCAACCACTTATACTTGTACCTTGTTTGTTAACTCCTCAACCACTTATACTTGTACCTTGTTTGTTAAGGTAGCTGCTTATGATGCACTTTCCAGTCCATAGATTTCTATACTCCCTGTTTTTACTACAAATTTTAAATTATCTTTGGGCTGGCGCATCAGCAGTGTGTGGCTTCCGTGGACCCTGACCTACCACTTAGCTCTGGGGTCTGGGAAGCCCACCAGGTAAGGGGAGATGGGTTTATTTTGTATTCGATTATTTCATATAGGCCTAGGCTAGGCTATTTATTATTATTTTTTAGTTTCCTCCCCAGACCTCATTCAAACTTTTAAAAAACACACATTCATTAGGTTAGCTCCCCCTTCTAGATTAATTTGTACATTTTTCGGTAGGGCCGGTTCTTCCAAAATGACAGGCTCACTATCGTTTTAGAATGCCCGTGGGCATAGGCTAGGCTATAATCCAGTAGGCTAGCTAGGCTGTAGGCTATGATTTGATTATTTATTTATGCCAGTAGGCTAAGCCAGAGCAAGAATAGCCTACAATAAGAATTTATATAGGCTAGTGTTACTGAAAGGGAGGTAGCCTAATTGCTCACTTACGTGTTTCATTCTATAAGGAAGTTGGAGCTGTAGACATGGATATTTAGCAGAATTAACAGCTAAAATACGGTTGTAGTGCATCTATAAATACATAAAACCCAATTCAACATACTATTTATCCATCAGAAACCTACATTACTATTGCATTTCTGTTTAATAATTATATGGATGCTAACGACTCCAACTAGCCAGAAACTAGCAAGTAGTCAATTCTCAAGAAAACCGGTAATAGAATGCACTTAGGCCTATATATCATTAGCCTAGCCTAGCCTATATATAATGCATTGATAGGCTTATGTTGAGAAAGAGTTTTAATATTTTCAAATTAGGGCCTATAGCCTATTTCTTAATGTTTAGTTTTAGGATATCCTTAAACCCTAACCTAAGTTTTCCTAAAAACTCAAAATGTCCCAGTATAAATAGGAAAAGATGAAGTTGGACCTATTGTGAAGGTAGAAAATGTATGTAGGCTAGCCTAGCCTAGCCTAGGCTATGTACGGTCGCGCTAATAAGTCATGTCCCAGCTGTCATTACGTTTGGCTTGCTCTGTGCTGTATTAATGTCTGTCAGATGTTGAATAGGGTGGTTAAGTGTAGGAACATGTTTGTATATTTCACTCTATATGAAGAAATTAAGCTTAGATATTGCTGGCACTAATTATTGATCAAAACATACTTGGTGCCGAGACATCACTTATTAGCGCGATTGTACTCAGGTCCATTCCCCCTTTTTCCTATTTTGTTCTGAGGGTGGCCGACTCGAGACACAATAAAACATAATACAACTAAACTAGCCTAACTATAATAAAATTTAATGTTGAAAAGTGTACTTCCATAGCATGTACAGTAGATAGCCTACTAGCCTATATTGATATATTGTCTTAATGTAGACAAATGAGCACGTCACAAAAAGTCACAAAAAGAAAAAGAAAACCTCTTAGGGAAGTGCCGACGTTAAGGCTAAACTTCCCGAATTCCAACTGAACTGAACTGTAGTCAGGAAAACAATTCATAGGCTAATACATTACCCCTCTATCGTCTCTCTGCTTTATTTCCTCCCACCTTAGTTCCCCAACTCTATTCCTCATATATCTCTCCAAATCGTTCCTCTCTTGTCTTCATATTTTGTACATTCTGCTACTATGTGCTCTATCCAAACCTCTCATAACTCAAAAAGGACTACCGGTAGAGTACCGTACCCGGCTTGGGAATAGGTGTGGAAATTGACAGCTCATTTGTTCTAGCCCTTTTTGACTTCCAGAGGTTACGATTTCTGCCCAAGCTAGAATGAACGGACTATAGGCCTAGTCAAATTTACCCAGGGTGCCAAACGGAAGCTGAGTCCATGCATTCTAATCTATATTATTGGTATATGCATATATTAAATTGTGATTTATTGTTCAAATTACGTCTATGCAAATGATAAAATGGATTACTATCGTTCACCAGAAAAAAAATCGACACCTAAATATCCTAGTACGAAATGTCTTAATATCGAAACAATGGGGCGAAATGTCTTAAAGTCGACAAACTAATGGGGCAAACATCTTAAAATATGAAAACTAATGGGGCTAAACATGAGGGAGAAGGGGGTCTAGAAAAATAACCCATCTCCCCTTGAAATGTAACGGTATTTGTAACTGCGACTCTACGCTAAGCCTAACGTACAGTTGGCTAAATAAGTCGTGTCTCCTCTGTCATTACGTTTTCCTCGTTGTGTGCTGCATTAATGTCTGTCAGATGTTGAATAGGGTGTGTAAAGATAGGAACATGTTTGTATATCTCATTCTGAACGATGAATTAATGTTTAGATAGTGCTGATACCAATTATTGATCGACATATACTTGGTGCCGCGATCGTCACTGATTTGGACCGACTGTACCGTACTATCGAGGGTAGGGTATATAGGAAGCCTACAATGGACTCTTGTTCCTTGTAGGCCTATATGTGGTATTTCCACATTGTAGCCTAATTGGGGTTGGGTGTGAGGAATCTGCCCTGTGTGGGGCAATCAGCTTTCTGCAGACTCCCATTTTTTTGTTCTTATAGCAATTTTGATGTTTTTTTTTGTGTCAAACCGGATCACTTTTGTTTGATGACTTAAAGGTATACAAGACAATTAACATGCACTATAGCATTGTTTTGGCCATTTGATCACTTCCTATGACAATTATTTGAACTATAAACCACAATGTTATCTCTTCGGGCACATTAACCCTTTGAGTACCAGCGACGTGTGTTATATTTTATTGTAGCTATATTTAGACGATATTATGCAGCTATAATAATCATTCAGACTATACGGTATATTGTGTCGTCCCTGTTTTGGTTTGTTTATTTTGCAAGTTTTACATTATAATTTACCGAGAAATTAAAATTAATACGGTTGGAGACATACGGTAATATAGGGAATTTAATATTAGTATTTTTATTATAATAATGTCAGAGTGTCAAACGAATGTCGAGTCCTTCCTCTTTAGTGTTTATTACTCCATATGTAAAGATACAATTGTGGTTTATAGTTCAAATTATGTGTTTGGCAGTGATAAAATGGCAACAACAATGCTTTTTCGTGTTAATGTTTCGGTTATTTTAAAAGACACTACTGCAGCGTTATGAGAAACAATTTATGAGGGAAAATAGGTACCAATAGATTCGCCATATTTTTCTCCATGTAGTCCGCATGGAGGATTTTCGTTATCGACAAATTGAAAAAATACCCACTTCACAGACAAATACACCAAAAATCTAAGTCAAAGATGTCAAACAGCGGGGGTGTGGGGGCGGCAGCCCCCACCCATAATACTAGGATAGGTTAGGTAAGGTTGTTAGGTTAGGCTAATGTCCTTTCAAAGGGGTATAGTAAACACTAGGATAGCCTATAACCGGTCAGAGGTAAGTCCTGCTGCAGTCTCCTTGAATGCTACCAATTTTTCTTGGCGTCCTTCTCATTTTTATACCTTACCTTTTGATACCTTTTGATGTGTTCGCCACTCTTGTAGCGGCACCAAGGAGCGCGACGCCCCTCGTTATGGGTGGTGATTTGGTGCATCCAAGTCTTAAAACAAAATTGCTCTGGTTTGACGGAAAAATTTACGCGAAGTTGCATTTATTTGGCCTTTGTATCACTTCAACGACGTAATACTCTCTCATTTCTCTCTGTATATTATGGTGACCGGACAGTTCAACCAGTACCGGTAGCTCTCAACCAGGGCCAACTCAACCAATACTGTTACGGTAAGTTAGGTTAGGTTAGCTCTTCAAAAATGGCACTGGTTGAGGCCTACTGGTCCGAGTCTCCGAGAACCATGTGTGTGTATATATATATATATATATATATATATATATATATATATATATATATATATATATATATATATATATACAGTATACCGGCATATCAAGTAAAATGTGTGAGTCGTAGGCCCGCGCTAGGATGACATTTGCCAAGGTTCTCATTTCAGTGTCATTGCTCTTTGGCACACAGAGGGGCGATACGGTACGCGTTAGGCCTACCGGTACTACAGTTCTATTTATCCCGGTTTGAACTTTGAAAACAGCTCCCCAAGACAAACATAAAGTTGAGTTGGGTGTGAGAGGGATCTGCCTTATGTGGGCCAATCGGCTTTCAACAGGCTGCCATTTTCCTATGTTCTTATGTTACCCTTTACAAATAAATCTGGTTCCTAAGTACCCCGTAAGTTATCAATTACCGGTATGTTTTGTCACGATTTTTATATATTCAGGCCATAGATTATCCATATGAAATTGGGGTCAGTACTCAAGGTATTAGTGAGTAGGGCCTATAATTGGGCCTAGTAATTGGGGTTGGGTGTGACAGGGATCTGCCTTGTATGGGCCGATCGGCTTTTTGAAGACTCCCATTTTCTTATGTTCTTAAATATATAATCTGAATCGCATACTAATTTAACAAGGGTGTCAAACTGAGTCAATTTTTTTATGAATGAATATGGGAAGGAATAAGCCTACACACAAATTAACAGGAAGTAGCATTGTTTTGGCCGCTTAAGGGGATTTTTTTAGTGTTTCCTAGACTTCCATCAAGCTTAAAATTACACACCCATGACCCCCTTTCAAGATAAATTTGTACATTTTTCGGTAGAAAAATTTCCCGGCCGAAGGCCGGTTCCTCTTAAATTACAGGCTCGCTGTCGCTCGCCAGGAAAAATCGACACCTAAATGGGACGAAAGGTCTTAAAAGTGACATACATGGGGTGAAAGTTCTTAAAATCGCCAAACTAATGGGGCGAACGTCTTAAAATTTCAAAAGCAATGGGGCTAAACATGAGGGAGAAAGGGGTAAAGAAAAAAATCCCTCAAGTGGAAATCTCCCCTTAATCACTTCCAAGGACCTAATTTGAACTGTAAACCGCAATTTGAGCTCTATAATAATGACTAATAGATGTTATATTAATGACTAATAGATGATGGATTCGACTTTTGTTTACACCCGAGCTGAGTACGGTTTTTTTAGTGTATTATCGTTAGATGCTAAGATAAATAGTATAAGGCGGTTCCATGTCATCTCAACCAGTAGACCATTTCAACCAGTGCCAGTCGGAGAGGGTTAACATAATATTACAGCTCACTCAACATTACCAGCCAACGTGACGTCACTTAGGAATATTATAACTAGGCAACAACGACAACAACAACTAGGCAACAACATCTTTGAATGACCGGGATATCCCAGCTACATTTCACAGTGTTTATTCTCGGTAACTCCACGCCAGACGATTCTCAAACCTGGTCATCACACCGTACCGGAACTGTACCGTACCTATTACAGACAACCGCAGATCGGCAATTTCCCCCCTAGAGCAACATTTCGGGGTCTCCTAGGCCAGGGTGTCAAACTGAAGCAATTTTGTTTGAAGACTTGAATGCATATGGGAAGGAGACTGGAGTATGGTGGCGCTAATAAGTCATGTCCCAGCTGTCTGCGTTTGGTTTGCTCTGTGCTGTATTAATGTCTGTCAGATGTTGAATAGGGTGGGTAAGTGTAGGAACATGTTTGTATATTTCACTCGATATGAAGAAATGAAGCTTAGATATTGCTGATACCAATTATTGATCAAAACGTACTTGGTGCCGAGACATCACTTATTAGCGCGATTGTACACGAAAATTTACATGAAATAGCATTGATTTGGTAATGTTATCACTTCCAAAACCCTAATTTGAACAATAAAATGCCGTCCATAACTCTCGTATGACTCCTGGTGTAACGTAATGGTCTCTGGTCAACGCCTTCACCAGGGAGACAAACACCGCGCTGTACTGGTAGTCCAAGTGAGAGCGGCGATGCGCAACACACCTTCCTCGAACCCTTTGCGTTAACAGAGATCGACCCAACCTCCCGACATATTATCTGTCCCGCTGGTGTTAACCCATTCAGTATCGGTGACGTCATTTTCTATATATTCTGGCAACTATTAGATTTTATTCCGTTTAGGAAGGACGTCTAGCAATTGTAAGGCTACAGACTATCTATATTAATCCTTTTAGCAGTCACATATCCTCCCGAAGCTTCATAACATCGTCTAAATGTAGCTGAACAGAAATATAAAAGATGTCCCTTGTAAACATATGATAACACTGGTAGAGGTTAAGTAATATGGTTCTTGGAGCTAAATTCAACCCGATCAAAAATAATTATCATCCCATCCTTTGATAATTACGTGTGGCCAGTCTCTCTATATATACACACACACACACACACACACACACACACACACACACACCCACACACCTCTCTCTCTCTCTCTCTCTCTCTCTCCTCGGCCACGTTATCTCCGCTATTAACAACCAAAGGAGTCTATGGGGTGGAGCCAACAGCTGTGTGCATATTTAATTAGGCTTTAGGAGGTCTACAGGTTATCTCTCTCAACGCTCGACACTAACGGTTGTAAGTGTACCTGCCTGCGTGTATGTGTTTGTTTATGTGTGTGAGAGAGAACGAGAGTGAGTGTGTGTGGGGAGGGGGGGTTGTATTTGTGTTGTGTATGTCTGTTTGTGAGAGAGTGAGTGAGTTTGTGTGTGGGGGGGGGGGGGGGGTTGTAGTGGGGGGGAGGGGGGGTTGTATTTGTGTTGTGTATGTCTGTTTGTGAGAGAGTGAGTGTGTGTCTGTGGGTAGGGGGGGGGGCAACAAAAAGTTTGAATGATATTGTCCAAGGGTTGTCTACTGTAGGGTGGGAAAGGAGAGAGAGAGAGAGAGAGTGGAATTCGTGTGTGTATGTGTGATAGAGAGAGAAGAAGGAAGATGTGTTTGCGGTGGTTGCCATGAGAGAGAGAGAGATAGAGATGAATTAGAATCAAGAGGAGGGAATTCGTGTGTGTGATAGAGAGAGGACTGAAGGTGTGTTTGCGGTTTTTACCATGAGAGAGAGAGAGAGAGAGAGAGAGAGAGAGAGCTTGATTCGTAAACTTAATACCACACTAGATAAACAGAAAGCGAGGGAAAATTATTGCTGACCGGTAGTACAGGACACAAATTATTGCCGACCTGTAGTACAGGAAACAAATTATTGCCGACCTGTAGTACAGGAAACAAATTATTGCCGACCTGTAGTACAGGAAACAAATTATTGCCGACCTGTAGTACAGGACACAAATTATTGCCGACCTGTAGTACAGGAAACAAATTATTGCCGACCTGTAGTACAGGACACAAATTATTGCCGACCTGTAGTACAGGACACAAATTATTGCCGACCGGTAGTACAGGACACAAATTATTGCCGACCGGTAGTACAGGACACAAATTATTGCCGACCTGTAGTACAGGAAACAAATTATTGCCGACCTGTAGTACAGGACACAAATTATTGCCGACCTGTAGTACAGGACACAAATTATTGCCGACCTGTAGTACAGGACACAAATTATTGCCGACCTGTAGTACAGGACACAAATTATTGCCGACCTGTAGTACAGGACACAAATTATTGCCGACCTGTAGTACAGGACACAAATTATTGCCGACCTGTAGTACAGGACACAAATTATTGCCGACCTGTAGTACAGGACACAAATTATTGCCGACCTGTAGTACAGGACACAAATTATTGCCGACCTGTAGTACAGGACACAAATTATTGCCGACCGGTAGTACAGGACACAAATTATTGCCGACCGGTAGTACAGGAAACAAATTATTGCCGACCGGTAGTACAGGAAACAAATTATTGCCGACCTGTAGTACAGGACACAAATTATTGCCGACCGGTAGTACAGGACACAAATTATTGCCGACCTGTAGTACAGGAAACAAATTATTGCCGACCTGTAGTACAGGACACAAATTATTGCCGACCGGTAGTACAGGAAGCAAATTATATAAACAGCCAAGGAAAATTAGCATTAAGAGAGAAATACGGTCGCAATAGATAGATATACAGATAGTTAGACAGACATATAGATATATAGATAGGTAGGGGGATAGATAGATAGGTAGGTAGTTAGGTAGGTAGATGGAGAGAGAGATACTGTTGCAATACATAGATACAGTAGCTCATAGATAGATAGATAGATAGGTAGTTAGGTAGGTAGATGGAGAGAGAGATACTGTTGCAATACATAGATACAGTAGCTCATGGATAGATAGATAGATAGATAGATAGATAGATAGTTAATTGACCGCAACAAAATTTACATTATATTATATTTATTTGGTCTGTAACAATAAACGAAACTCAATTAGGCCTAAGGGAGCCCGCCCACCTCTCTCTCTCTCTCTCTCTCTCTCTCTCTCTCTCTCTCTCTCTCTCTCTCTCTCTCTCTCTCTCTCTCTCTCTCTCTCTCTCTCTCTCTGGGTTGTATCCATTCGGCCCTATTCAGCCTACTGTTTTAAGACGTTTATCCCCATCCAGGTGTCGATACTTTCCGCTAGCCAGCATATTTAATAACATGTCTTTGACAACAGGCCAAGTTTGTACATTTTTCGATAGAAAAATGTTTCCGGCGAAGCCGGATTTCTTCATACAATGCTGGCTCACTATCGGTCGCCAGAAAGAGATCGACACCTGGATGGGGATAAACGTCTTAACCCCTTCAGCACCATGTCACCTTTTCACCTTTGATTGTGGCTAAAATTAGAATATTTTATGCAGTTTAATAAGGACCTATGTTACTAAGAGGGTGCTTTGAGAACGGATTTACCAAGTTGAGTCTCATGTGTATAATATATACTAATGACAATCGTTTAATGGTAACCAGAATATGATGAAAATAACGTAATGGTGGTGAAGGGGTTAAAACAGTAGGCTGAATGGGGCCGAATGGATACAAGCCAGAGAGAGAGAGAGAGAAAGTAGCAGGTCACCCCCTTTAAAACGTAAAATAAGGTAAGGGGAGAGAGAGAGAGCAAGAGGAGAGCGGTGGGGCTGTGAGTAGGAGAGAAAGAGAGAAAGTGAGAGCAGAGAGGCAGAGAGAGAGAGAAAGAGAGCAGAGAGGGAGAGAGAGAGAGCAAGAGGAGAGCGGCGGGGCTGTGAGTAGGAGAGAAAGAGATAACGTGAGAGCAGAGAGAGAGAGAGAGAAAGGGAGAGAGAGAGAGCAAGAGGAGAGCGGCGGGGCTGTGAGTAGGAGAGAAAGTGAGAGAGAGAGAAAGAGAGCAGAGAGGGGGAGAGAGAGAGAGAAAAAGAGAGCAGAGAGGGAGGGAGAGAGAGAGAGAGAGAGCTGTTGTGTACGGAGAAACACTGCAGGCGACGAAGGGAAGTGTATGGGGGAAGAGGAGAGAGTTACAAGAACTAGTTAATATCTCAGAGACCTTGCGGTCCATTCCGAGGAGATACTCGAAGTGGAAGGAGAGACTGTTTAGTGCACTACACTCTTTACAGAGTGTGCAAAATACTATCTACTCTCTTCTTGAACTGCTCTACTGAAGAACTGTACAACTTTGGAGGGAAGTTGGTTCCAAGTAAAACAGACCTTATAGCCTATGTGAAAAAGGTTTCCACAAATACTAGGGCTGTATTAGAGAGAGAGAGAGGGGGGGGGGGGGGGGAGTGAACAGAGGATCAAGAGAAGGAAATGCGTACGAGAGCGTGACTTACGAGTTATCGTGTGTGTGTGAGAGAGAGTGAGTGAGTGAGTGTGCGTGCGGGAGAGTTGGTTGATGTAGGAGTGAGCGACAAATGTCATGGGTCGCGCTGGAGGCTGCATATTGTATAAAGGTATAAGGTACCGGTACTGTATACTCTCTCTCTCTCTCTCTCTCTCTCTCTCTCTCTCTCTCTCTCTCTCTCTCTCTCTCTCTCTCTCTCTCGTGTGTGTTATTATTGTCTCCATATTCCCTTATACCGGTACATCTTGGTGTGTAAATTGTGTTTTGTGATTGTGAATATATTATGTGCTGGGAGTGTTGCTTACGTAGTGTGTGTGTGTGTGTGTGTGTGTGTGTGTGTGTGTGTGTGTGTGTGTGTGTGTGTGTGTGTGTGTGTGTGTGTGTGTGTGTGTGTGTGTGTGTACTGTTATTCTTGGCTCCCTATTTCCTTATATACCATTGTGTGTAAGCTATCCCTGTGTGTGTGTGTGTACGTTTATCTTGGTTCCCTATTCTCTTATATACCATTGTGTGTAAGCTATCCCTGTGTGTGTGTGTGTGTTATTCTTGGTTCCCTATTCTCTTATATACCATTGTGTGTAAGCTATCCCTGTGTTGTGAGTGTGTGTGTTGTGATAGTGTGTGTATTGTTATCGTGTGTGTTTGTGTAAGTAACAGTGTGCTGGCTGGATAGACCTATGTTAGTATGGCTTAACCTACAGACGATGTGTTTGTGTGGTGTGATTCAATTATGACGCATTTTGACAGTTTATTCAGGTCATTAATAGACGATTTTATACAATTTAGCAATGAGCTGTGGGAATTATGAGGAGAACGACCATCTCAATAATTATCCCTCTGACTTCCATATAGCCTACCCTCCCTAATCTGAATGAAATCGTCTAATAACAGCCAGAACACAGAATGGAAATGCGTAAACGGATCTTAAAAGTGTCACCCCCCTGAAAATCTAATACGCATTTTTTGGACGATGTTGTGCGACTTAGGAAGCGTATAATTATAGGAACCAAAGGGGTGAACACTGTCTCACTTAAGGGGAGATTTCCACTTGAGGGACTTTTTTCTTGACCCCCTTTCTCCCTCATGTCTAGCCCCATTATTTTTGAGATTTTAAGACGTTTGCCCCATTAGTTTAGTGATTTTAAGAATTTCCGCCCTATTCTGTCAATTTTAAGACCTTTCGTTCCATTTAGGTGTCGATTTTATCCTGGCGAGCGATAGCGAGCCTGTAATTTAAGAGTAACCGGCCTTCGGCCGAGACATTTTTCTACCGAAAAATGTACAAATTTATCTTAAAAGGGAGTCAAGGGGGTGAAATTTTAAGATTGCTGGAGGAGTAGGAAACAAACTAAAAACCTTCCCTTGACTCTTTAGTAGCTAAATAAAGTCGTCTCATGATGGCAAGAATAAAATGTCAAAATGCGTCTTGATCCTCATTACCAGATACATTGTGTTTGAAGACTTGAATGAATGAATACAAACAAAAATAACACCAATTAGCATCGAGTTTTGGATATTTTGAGCACTGCCAAAGACATAATTTGAACTATAAACCATCATTTCAGCTTTACCGGTACATCTAACGACTACAAACAGGACTCGGCTTCGTTTAAGGGGAGGTCTCCACTTGAGGGATTTTTTTCTTGACCCCTTTCTCCCTCATGTTTAGCCCCATTGCTTTTGATATTATAAAACGTTTGCCCCATTAGTTTAGCGATTTTAAGAACTTTCACCCCATATTAAGACCTTTCGTGCCATTCAGGTGTCAATTTTATCCTGGCGAGCGATAGCGAGCCTGTAATTTAAGAGGAACCGGCCTTCGGCCGGGACATTTTTCTACCGAAAAATGTACAAATTTATCTTGAAAGGGACTCAAGGGGGTGTAGTTTTAAGCTTGATGGAGGTCTAGGAAACACACTAAAAACCTCCCCTTAAGGGGAGGTATTTAGTTTGTTCCCTACTTTTTCACCAAGCTTAAAATTACATCCCCTAGACCCCCTTTCAAGATAAATTTGTACATTTTTCGGTAGAAAAATGTCCAGGCCGGAGGCCGGTTGCTCTTAAGTTACAGGCTCGCTATCGCTCGCCAGGAAAAAAATCGACACCTTAACGGCACGAAAGGTCTTAAAATTGACAGAAATGGGGCAAAATGTCTTAAAATATCCAAACTACTAGGGCGAAGGTCTTAAAATCTCAAAAGCAATGGGGCTAAACATGAGGGAGAAAGGGGTCCAGAAAAAAATCCCTCAAGTGGATATCTCCCCTTAACAACCTGAATATGAGCAAGAATACAAGACAATTAACATGAAGTAGCATTGTTTGGGTAATTAACCCTTTCACTCTCATATGACGCAGAGGTTGCCAGATTAGCAATAAGAAATAAGAGTTTTCTCACTCTTATAATTACCTCTCCAAAATTACTTTCTGCCCACAGCTAACTCAAAGACAACTGCAGAGGTTGAAGTAACTAAATTAAAGGTTTCTAAATACCCCTGATGGTAACAAAGGCTTTAAAATATCCCTAAGAGGCTCAAAATCGCGTCATATGTCGGAGAGGGTTAATATGAAATCGCATTGTTTTGGTAATTTTTATCACTGCCCAAGCCTTAATTTGAACAGTAAACCCCAATATTATTAGTATATATACGGATAATACGGTACGGTACAATATTATTAGTATATATACGGATAATACGGTACGGTACAATAGGAAGTACCGGTACTAAAAATATTGGACTTGGCTTTCGTTTGACACCCTGAGATGTTCAGTTATCGATATACGTGGTGGTGTTGGTAGTGGTTGTTGTGGTGGTGGTGGTGGTGGTGTTGGCAACCCTGGCCCCTGGTCACCCCCGTCATTGAGTGTTATTAAGCAGATTCACCCGGGTAGATCATGCCCCCCCCCCCCCCCCCCCTCTACCCCGCCTCCCTGCCCCCCCAGTACCCCAGTACCCTACCAGTGCCACCACCTACTACTGTTGTCATGGGGGCACTGTTGTCATGGTGTTAACATAGTCGATATAGCCTAGTAAGGGTGTCATCCGAAAACCAAATCCTTACTTTTTCGTGTTTTGTTATTGTAGCCTATAATATGCTCTCTCCCTCAATCAATCTTTCCTTCATTCTATGACTTAGACTGCTTTAAACTCCGTGTGTCCAGGCATTTTTACTCCAACGTCCTTTGAATTTGGCTCGGTCACTCCTTTAACTTTGGGAGAGACACTCGTTACGGACAACCTGCCTTTTGTCTCCTTCATACACATACCGTAGACAAAAAATGCAACGGTAAAATTATGGTATCCAGTTCTTAACCCTCTCCGACATATGACCGATTTTGAGCCTATTGGAGATACTTTAAAGCCTTTGTTACCATCAGGGGTATTTAGAAACCTTTAATTTTGTTACTGCAGTTGTCTTTAAGTTAGCTGTGGGCAGAAAACTAATTTTGGAGAGGTAATTATAAGAGTGAGAGAACTCTTATTTCTTATTGCTAATCTGGCAACCTCTGCGTCATATGAGCTTGAAAGGGTTAATACCAGTAGGCCTATATCCCCGGAAGGGATAAAATGGTCAAAACAATACAATATGATGATCAATTTCTTGTATTCATTCTCCTAATCATAAAGTCTTAAGGGGAGGTATTTACTTTGTTCCCTAGACATCCATCAACCTTAAAATTACACCCCCTTTGATCCTCTTTCAAGATAAATTTGTACATTTTTCGGTAGAAAAATTTCCCGGCCCTCTCAAATTACAGGCTCGCTTTCGCTCGCCAGGAAAAAATCGACACCTAAATGGCACGAAAGGTCTTAAAAGTGACATAAATGGGGTGAAAGTTCTTAAAATCGTCAAACTAATGGGGCGAACGTCTTAAAATCTAAAAAGCAATGGGGCTAAACATGAGGGAGAAAGGGGTAAAGAAAAAAATCCCTCAAGTGGAAATCTCCCCGGGTGGATAGTTCACTTTTTGGTCGATTTTTTTCATATATTTATTATTTTTCTAGTTTCCTCCTTAGACTTCCATCAAAAACAACCCCAGGATCCCCTTTCAAGATATATTTGTACATTTTTTGATAGAAAAGTGGCCCTGCCGAAGGCCGGTTCCTCTTAAATTACAAGCTCGCTATCGCTACCCATGACAAAATTGACTCCTAAATTACACGAAAAGTCGTAATATGGACACAAAAATGGGGCGAAAGATCTTAAAATCGCCAAGCTAATGGGCCGAACGTCTTAAAATCTGAAAACTAATGGAGCTAAACATGTGGAACAAGGAGGACCAGAAAAACGACCCACCTCCCCTTAAAACACAATTGACCCGGTTTGAACTTGTACCGGTTGACCAAATAAGTCGTGTCGCCGCTGTCATTACGTTTTGCTCGCTGTGTGCTGTATTAATGTCTGTCAGATGTTGAATAGGGTGTGTAAAGATGGGAACATGTTTGTATATCTCATTCTGAACGATGAATTAATGTTTAGATAGTGCTGATACCAATTATTGATCGAAATATACTTGATGCCGCGACATCACTTATGTGGCCGACTGTACCGGTACCCTACTACACCCTATTCCAAATTGGTAAGCTGGGCATTGTGAACCCTTATTACCTCTGTATCTCAAAAAGGGCTTGAGCAAATGGGCTGTAAATTGCCACACCTATTGCCTGACTGACCCTTACCAAATGGTAGAAATTTTAAGTGGATTACTCTAGTCGTTCGTGAGTTATAGAGGTGAATGTTAACCCTTTGAAGCTCTGACGCATTTTAGCAGTTTATGTTGGCTATCATTAGACGATTGTATACAGCTTAGGAAGGATCTGTGGGTATTAAAAGGGTAAATACTATCTCAATCAACCCTTTGACTTCCATATACCGTTACTAATCTGAATAAAATCGTCTAATAGTAGCCAGAAAACAGAACAGTAACGCGTATTGGAGCATGAAAGGGTTAAAGAGTTTTGGACTACTTACTTGGAACAGGGTACCGTAGACTACAGGGCCAGGCCTAGCCCTGTAGTAGGTGCAAATAATTTGTTTTTACAAGTCTTCGTCCGCATACAAGGCTTCATGATTACCTTAGAGAGAGAGAGAGAGAGCAACACGTGTTGAACCCTTGTGTGTGTGGTGCAGCCAAGTGGTTGCAACACATTCTCTCACTCACACTCTCTCTTTCTCTCTCTCTCTCAGAAGTTGTAAACAGTTCTTCAGTTGATAGTATTTTGCACACTCAGTAATGAGTGTAGTGCACTAAACAGTCTCTCTCCTTCCACTTCGAGTATCTCCTCGGAGTGGACCGCAAGATCTCTGAGATACCGTACTAACTATTCCTTGTAACTCTCTCTCACATACACACACACACATTTCCCCTACCCTCCCTCTCCCCCAACCCCAGCTGTTTACCTGGCGAGGGGACCTGGAGGGAACTGAGGCGGAACCACCACAGCGGCGTAAAGGTTCTTCCAGGAAACCCAACGACACTTAATAATGCGTCTCATAGCACCTATAGTTCAGTTCAGTTGTAGTTCGGGAAGTATAGCGCTCTATTAGTAACGGCACTTCCCTGACCGTTTTGGTGGGGTCAGTGCTCAAGGTATTAGTGAGTTGGGCCTTGTAATTAGTGTTGGGTGTGACAGGGATCTGCCTTGTTTGGGCCGATCGGCTTTTTGCAGACTCCCATTTTCTTATATTCTTATCTTATTATTTTCTATGACGTGCTCCTTTTCACTTATATTCCTTCTTTTACACACGGTATATTTATTTGTATTCTGTTCTTTTTCGTCTTATAGTCTCATATCCTGCCTTTTATTTTATTTTCCAATGACTTTATTTTCTTTTCTACTCTTTCAACTCTGGGGGAGGCACTCGTCACAGGCAGTTCTGCCTTTTGTCTCCCTCACTCACAGACGTCTGTTTAATTTTATTCTAGCTATATATAGAGGATTGTGTGCCGTGTACGAAGGATCTGTGGTACGGTAGTCAAAAGGGTTAAGTGAGATAGTTCGAAGCCTGTTAATTTCTGGAGGTCTTTTGGAAGCTGGATAAAATCGTCTAATAGTAGCCAGAATAAGGTTCAAGGGACGGAGCTGGTACTGAACGGGTTATCTACCAGTATTATATGCAGGTGTGTGAGAGAGACCGAGAGTGTGTGTGTGTGTGTGTGTGTGTGTTTAAGACAGTGGGAGAGAGAGAGAGAGAGAGAGAAAGAGAGAAAGAGAGAAAAAGAGAAAAAAAAACTATGTGTGTGTGTGTGTAAGACAGAGAGAGGGAGACCGTGTGTGTGTGAGAGAGAGTGAGAGAAAGACCGTGAGTATGTGTGTTTGTGTGTGAAAGAGAGAGAGAGACCGTGAGTATATGTGTTTGTGTGTGAAAGAGAGAGGGAGAGAGAGAGAGAGAGAGAGAGAGAGAGAGAGACTGATGTGTGTGTGTGTGTGTGTGCGCGCGCTTCATCGATTAATAAGGCCATATGAGAGAGAGAGAGAGAGTGAGATAGATGTCGCCGACGTTCCCCGTAACCCCGATGTAGGGAATTTAACCCTTTGAGTACGGTCGCGCTAATGAATCATGACCCAGCTGTCATTATGTTTGGCTGGCTCGACCAAAAAAGTTAACCACCCCCCTTAAGGGGAGGTATTTAGTTTGTTTCCTACTCCTCCAGCAATCTTAAAATGTCACCCCCTTGACCCCCTTTCAAGATAAATTAGTACATTTTTCGGTGGAAAAATATCCCGGCCGAAGGCCGGTTACTCTTATATTACAGGCTCGCTATCGCTCGCCAGGATAAAATCGACACCTAAATGGCACGAAAGGTCTTAAAATTGACAGAATGGGGCGGAAATATCTTAAAAATCACCAAACTAATGGGGCAAACGTCTTAAAATCTCAAAAGCAATGGGGCTAGACATGAGGGAGAAAGGGGGTCAAGAAAAAAATCCCTCAAGTGGAAATCTCCCCTTAATGAGCAGAAAACAGAACAGCAATGCGTCATAGTGTCTTCTAAGAGTTAACAATGAGGTGGGTTCCTGTCATAAGGGGTAGGTTCTATTTAGGTTCCTGTCATCATAAGGGGTAGGTTCTATTTAGGTTCCTGTCATCATAAGGGGTAGGTTCTATTTAGGTGCCTGTCATCATAAGGGGTAGGTTCTATTTAGGTGCCTGTCATCATAAGGGGTAGGTTCTATTTAGGTTCCTGTCATCATAAGGGGTAGGTTCTATTTAGGTTCCTGTCATCATAAGGGGTAGGTTCTATTTAGGTTCCTGTCATCATAAGGGGTAGGTTGTATTTAGGTTCCTGTCATCATAAGGGGTAGGTTCTATTTAGGTTCCTGTCATAAGGGGTAGGTTCTATTTAGGTTCCTGTCATCATAAGGGGTAGGTTCTATTTAGGTTCCTGTCATCATAAGGGGTAGGTTCTATTTAGGTTCCTGTCATCATAAGGGGTAGGTTCCTGTCATCATAAGGGGTAGGTTCTATTTAGGTGCCTGTCATCATAAGGGGTAGGTTCTATTTAGGTTCCTGTCATCATAATGTGTATGTTCTATTTCAAGAGCCTCCTTTGTACCGAGAAACACCCCCGAGTTACTTTTAGCAGCCCCTCCTCCCCTCCCCTCCCCTCCCCTCCTCCCCCCTCCCCTCCTCCCCTCCCCTCCTCCCCTCCCCTCCCCTCCATTTCCTAGAATGGTCACACGCCCCTTTAGTCATGGTTAGAATAATACAAGACAATTATATTCAACTTAAAAAAGAATATCTAAGAATCTAAGTTCTATTTCGAGTATCTTTTGTACCGAGAATATAGAGAGACGCCTTTAGAATGTGGACAACCTCTATTTGGTCAGGTTCCATATTAGGCTTCTACACTTGGGCTACCCGTATAGGCTATATAAATATTAACGAGGATGGCGGGTATTCTGGGAACATCGTTAGCTTCAACATTTATCCTCAACACTGGTCTGGCAGCTTATAAGGACAACATTTAAAATATCGTGGTTACTTAAATTCATCTATCATCAGTCTAGTTTCCGATACCAAGGCAAAATATTCCAGAAATGTTGCCAGAAAAATGTTGATCATCGAATGTTGTCTATAAAAGCTCTCGTGTGATACCAACTTTAGGCTATATGAATATAAACGAGGATGGCTGAGTATTTTGGGAACTTCAGAAAGTTCACATATTTTGGGGAGGCCAAACCAGTTGTGAGTTCTCAAACCTGTTTCAATAGATAACAAAGTAGTAAACGGAAAAACAAGGAAAACAAGAAACACACACACACACACACACATTTTATTTATTCCACTCCCAGCACCAAACACCTCCTAATTAAATTAATTAAAGTAACCCTTTCACGCTTATGACGCGATATTGAGCCTATGAGGGATACTTTAAAGCCTCTGTTACCATCAGGGGTATTTAGAAACCTTTAGTTTAGTTACTTCAACCTCTGCAGTTGTCTTTGAGTTAGCTGTGGGCAGAAAACTAATTTTGGAGAGATAATTATAAGAGTGAGAGAACTCTATTTCTTATTGCTAATCTGGCAACCTCTGCGTCATAAAAGCGTGAAAGAGTTAATGTTCGATTCCTCCAAGATTGTAGGCTATTCTGTCATTGACGAGGAAGAATCGACACCAAGACGTTTGATAATCGCCAGACTAATGGGGCGAATCATGGGGTTACAAAAAGCATATCAGATAGCGTAGGTGGGTATTCTGAGAAACTGACTCGGTTCACAGTTATATTTGGGGTCCCGAGATCTTTGTCAGATAATTATTTTAGTACAGTCGCGCTAATAAGTTATGTCTCGGCACCAAGTATGTTTCGATAAATAATTGGTATCAATATAAAAGCTTCATTTCTTCATATCGAGTTAAATATACCAACATGTTCCTACACTTACCCACCCTATTCAACATCTGACAGACATTAATACAACACAGAGCAAACCAAACGTAATGACAGCTGGGACATGAATTATTAGCGCGACCGTACAAAGGCTAAACCAGTTGAAAATTTAATAGAGCTGTTTGCCATATAGACCTCTTTCAAATATTGGTGGGAACTTTGCAATTTACCGCCAGTTGAAAATAAACAGACTACAGGTTCACAGTTATTGGGGGGGGGGGGTCTCGAGATCATTGTCAGGTCGTTAGGTGGAGTAGCCTACACAGGTCAAACCGGTTGTCAATTTTTATAGAGCTGTTTGGCGTGTAGACATCCTTCAAGCTAAAAATATGGAGGGAGGGTTCTCCCTCCCAAATAGCTAAAAATATGTCTCCCCAGCTCTCTCTCTCTCTCTCTCTCTCTCTCTCTCTGTCTCTCTCTCTCTCTCTCTCTCTCTCTCTCTCTTTCTTTCTTTCTTCAAGCTAAAATATGCCTTCCCAGATCAACCTCTCAAACTAAAAAAAAAAAAAAAAAAAAAAAAAAAATGACTGACGAGGAACATTACTTATGTGGACTAGCTGTGCCTTAAAGGGGAGGTTTTTAGTTTGCTCCCTAGACCTCCATCAAACCTTTACAGAAATACCCCCAAGACCACCCTTCGAGATAAATTTGTACAAGGGTCACTATCGCTCGCCAGGGTAAAAATGACACCTAAGCGGCACGAAAAGTCTTAGATCCGGCAATTAATGGGGCAGACGTCTTAAAATCTCAAGACTAATGGGGTTGAACATGAGGGAGAAGGAGGGAGGGGGGGTCCAGAAAATAAATACCTTGAGTCAAAATCTTCCCTTAACCCCTTCTGTACCGTTGATGTACTTTTCGTTACATTCTGGCAACCATTATACGATGTCGTTCAGCTTAGGAAGGACGTCTACTCAATGAAAATGGCTACACACTGTCTCAAATAAACCTTTTGGCGCCCATGTATCCTTTTTAAGCTTCATAAAGTCGTCTAAATGTAGTTTAATTAAGGGGGTGACCTGCTTTTTCTTATTTCTGTTCTTTTCTCTCTTTCTCTGGCTTGTATCCATTCAGCCAACTATTTTAAGACCGTTTATCCCCATCTAGGTGTCGATTTCTTCCTGGCGAGCGAAAGCGAGCCAGCATTATATGAAGAAATCCGGCTTCGCCGGAGAAATTTTTCTATCGAAAAATGTACAAATTTAGCCTGCTGTCAAACAAAACAAAAAATATGCTGGTTCGCTACCGCTCAACAGTAAAAAAAATTACACCTGGATGGAGATAAACGTCTTAAAACAGTAGGCTGAATGGGGCCAAATGGATACAAGCCAGAGAAAGATAGAAAAGGACAGAACAAAAACAGGTCACCCCCCTTAAGTCAAATGAAGAAAGACGTCACCGGTACAAAAGTGGTTAATAGATACGCCAGGCAGTGACTTGGAGTTGTGATGTTGATGTTTAATGGTGGACCGGTGGGGTGAGTGTTGCAATGTATAATGGTGGACCGGTGGGGTGAGTGTTGCAATGTATAATGGTGGACCGGTGGGGTGAGTGTTGCAATGTATAATGGTGGACCGGTGGGCTAAGTGTTGCAATGTATAATGGTGGACCGGTGGGGTGAGTGTTGCAATGCCAATAGTTTATTTATATACCGGTACTGGTGACTTGAAACTGTGTACATTATTGCCGGCATTATAAAGCTGCTAAGAACGTGTATATATATATATATATATATATATATATATATATATATATATATATATATATATATATATATATATATATATATATATATATACACGCACACACACAGCATATAGGCTGTATACCGGCACCCTAACGTGTATATTAGATAGGGTAATATATATTAGAGGTTACATGTTTACACTACGACTTAAATTGTAACCAATTGAAGCATCCCATCTTGACCTTTATTCCTTACCAAACATGCAGAAGATATACCGGTATTTATGTTCTTGCTCGTCGTAACCAGCTATATTCTGTACGGTATAATATGATGGTATCCTAAGTGAACACAAACATTAACCCCTTCTTTACCGGCGACGTCTTTATTATTTTATGCTAGCTATATTTAGACAGTTTTGTGCAGTTTAAAAAGGATCCGTGGTAGTAAAAAGGATTAAGTGAAATAGTTCGAAGCCTGATAGTTGCTGGAGGCCCATTTTAAACTGGATAAAGTCGTCTAATAGTAGCCAGATTAAGGTTAAAAGTACGTCGCCGGTACAGAAGGGGTTAATCTTTTGAGTTCTTGCTTCTCAGAATTTAACTTATTTTGAGTCACAGTGTCAAACGAGTCCAGTATTTTTAGTGTTATTGTATAATTATGTAAGGGTAAAATTATGGTTTATAGTTGAAAATACCGGTGCTTAAAAGGTATAAATGGTCAAAACAATACTATTTCTTGTGAATTGTCTTGTATTCCTTTCCATAGGTAGGCTATATGAGAAGGAATTATTGGTTTGTAGTTGAAAATATGCGCTGAAAGATTTATAATATGGCCAAAACAAAGCTATTTCATGTGAATTTTCTTGTATTCCTTCTCATAGGTATTAGGTCTTCTTACAAAATTGCTCTGGTTTGACACCCTGGAGGGGAGGGGGGGGTAGTGGTGCAGGGTAAGGAGGGGGCGACCGGAAAGGCAGAGGCCCTGGCAAGACTCCAGTCTCTTCGTTCGTCTTGCCTGCAAATGTCCGTCTCTCTGGCAGGGGAAGGGTCGGGGAGGAGTGGGAGGGGGGGGGGGAGGAGTGGGAAAGGGGGGGGGAGGAGTGGGAAAGGGTGGGGAGGTGCGGGGGGGGGAGGAGTGGGAGGTGGTGGCAGTGGTGCTTGCGCAAGAGAAGGGTTGGGAGGGGGTGGTAGTAGGGGATGGGAAGGATTGTGTTGGGGTAGGGTGGTGCTGGGGGAAGAGGAGGAGGTGGTTGAGGATTGAGACAGGAGGGTGGGAGGAGCTTCAGTAGTGGTGGGGGACGAGGAGGGGGAGGAGACATTTTTGGCACTGTGCCTAACTGGGTGCCTATGACGAAACCTCGGGAACGACATGTCAACACTTATTATGGGCTCACACACACTCTTGTTTACGTTACCCATCTCTCTCTCTCTCTCTCTCTCTCTCTCTCTCTCTCTCTCTCATAATCAAAACAAACAAACAGAGAGTGTCCTATGTGTAGTACGGCATCGGTAGTCCATAATACGCTTCTTCGAAAACAAAAAACAAAAGTATCCTATCCGTGCGTTCTAGCGATGTGTTAACAAGAGAGAGAGAGAAGGGGGACAGGTCAGAGAGTACTAAATCGCTTCATCGAAAAACAAAAACGCCTAGGCCTATACCATCTGCGTTCTAGCGATGTGTTAACAAGAGAGGGAGAGAGAGAGGGAGAGGTCAGAGAGTACTAAATCGCTTCGTCGAAAACAAAAAACACGTATTTCATCCGTGCGTTCTGGCGATGTGTTTACGAGAGAGAGAGAGGTGTCAGAGTACTAAATTGCTTCATCGAAAAACAAAAAAACATGTATTTTTTCTGTGCGTTCTAGCGATTTGTTTACGAGAGAGAGAGAGAGAGAGGTGTCAGAGAGTACTAAATCGCTTCATCGAAAAACAAAAACGCCTATGTCATCTGCGTTCTAGCGATGTGTTAACGAAAGAGAGAGAAGAGAGATTTTGAAGAGAGAGAGGGAGGGAGGGAAGTCAGAGAGTACTAAATTGCTTCATCAAAAAACAAAAAACTCGTATTTCATCCATGCGTTTTAGCGATGTGTTTACGAGAGAGAGAGAGAGAGAGAGAGAGAGAGGGAGGTTACATGGTACGTTGGAATGGGACGGGATTGGCCTATTTCAACCGCTTAACGAATGCCTCCACAGAACCCACTTGAAGATTTAATCCTGATTGTAATAGCTGCCAACTATAATATAAAGTCAACATTAAAGAAGCATTAGCCGTGTACTGCGGCGTAAGGGGAGATTTCCACTTGAGGGATTTTTTTCTGGACCCCTTTCTCCCTCATGTTTAGCCCCATTGCTTATGAGATTTTAAGACGTTCGCCCCATTAGTTTGGCGATTTTAAGAACTTTCACCCCATTTATGTCACTTTTAAGACCTTTCGTCCCATTTAGGTGTCGATTTTTTCCTGGCGAGCGATAGCGAGCCTGTAATTTAAGAGGGGCCGGGACATTTTTCTACCGAAAAATGTACGAATTTATCTTGAAACGTCTAGGGGGCGTAATTTTAAGATTGATGGAAGTCTAGGGAATCAACTAAAAACCTCCCGTTAAGTTATACAAAGGTACCGTACAAGTTCAGAGGGTGCTTGCTCTCGGATTACATCTTAAGGGGAGATTTCCACTTGAGGGATTTTTTTCTGGACCCCTTTCTCCCTCATGTTTAGCCCCATTGCTTTTGAGATTTTAAGATGTTCGCCCTAGTAGTTTGGATATTTTAAGACATTTTGCCCCATTTCTGTCAATTTTAAGACCTTTCGTGCCGTTAAGGTGTCGATATTTTCCTGGCGAGCGATAGCGAACCTGTAATTTAAGAGCAACCGGCCTCCGACCTGGACATTTTTCTACCGAAAAATGTACACATTTATCTTGAAAGGGGGTCTAGGGGGTGTAATTTTAAGCTTGATGAAAAAGTAGGGAACAAACTAAATACTTTTTTTTTTTTTTTTTTTTTTTTTTTCATGTATTCCTTTATTTCTTAGTTTCCTCCCTATACCTCCATCAAGCTTAGAAAAACACCCCGTAGACCCCTTTTCAAGATAAATGTGTACATTTTTCGGTAGAAAAATGTCAGGTTCCTTCTAAAATTAGAGGCTTGCTATTGCTCGCCAGGAAAAAATCTACACCTAAAGGGTACGAAAAGTCGTAACAGTGACAACAAAATTAGGCGAAAGGTCTCAAAATTACCAAACTAACAGAACGAACGTCTTAACACCTCAAAACTAATATGCTAAACATGAGGAAGAAGGGGGTCCAGAAAAAGCGAGTACTAACCCCCTTAAGCGCACACAGCGTTGCATCATTGTCAATTGTTTGTTACTGCATGACTCGGCACACACTCCCCCCCCCCCCTCCAACACACACATACACACACATACACTATTTAAAACCACACACACGCTGTAACAAAACAAAAACAGAGAGAGAGAGACTGGTTTGCTTTCCACCCATGACGTGTTCATTATATAAGTAAACAACACACACACACACACACACACACACACACACACACACACACACACACACACACACACACACCAAACAATAACTACAACAAGGCACTAGCCAAGCATTAAGTGAACCGTGCTCCAATAGGCCTATATCCAGTCTACGATGGCATACAAAGAGTTCACGAAAATTGACATAGGATTGTTTTGTTTACATTGTGATGTCTTTTCCATTTTATCATTTCCAGCGGTATATGTATACTATATATATATATATATATATATATATATATATATATATACGGTATATATATGGCACTTTCTGTGAGTCTCTGTTTGTTCACGAACTACTCCCTCTGTTTTCAAGATGGAGAGTCCATAATTGGCATGCATACTAGGGGGGGGGGGGGGGGCCATAATAGGTTTAAAAACAAATCCCCTCATTCCCCGGTGAGAGAGGGCGACGGAGGGAGGGGGGGGGGGGGAGGCTGATACGGATGAAGGCAATTTACAAACGAACCCTCTATAAGGGAGGAGGGAGTAGACTAGAAAGTTAGGGTGTCAAAGTCCAAGGTCTCTCTCTCTCTCTTCTAGATTCGACCCTACAGAGTGACCTTGGGTAAATCCGTACAGACCAGGAAATGGAGCCTGGAATTTGTGTGTGAGAGAGAGAGAGGGAGAGGGAGAGGGAGTGGGAGTAAACGAACGAAAGGAAGGAAAGTAAAAAGAGAAAGAATGAGAGAGAGAGAGAGAGAGAGAGAGAGAGAGAGAGAGAGAGAGAGAGAGAGAGAGAGAGAGAGAGAGAGAGAGAGAGAGAGAGAGAGAAGAAAAGTTGACCAAGAAATGTATCCTGGAATGCGAGGGTAAGATCTTGTCAGTACAGTACAGTTTTAATGATTCGAGTGACCCTAGGATGGAGGAGAGACTTGCCTAAACTTAAGGGGAGATCTCCACTTGAGGGATTTTTTTCTTGACCCCTTTCTCCCTCATGTTTAGCCCCATTGCTTTTGATATTATAAAACGTTTGCCCCATTAGTTTAGCGATTTTAAGAACTTTCACCCCATATTAAGACCATTTGTGCCATTCAGGTGTCGTTTTTATCCTGGTGAGCGATAGCGAGCCTGTAATTTAAGAGGAACCGGCCTTCGGCCGTGACATTTTTCTACCGAAAAATGTACAAATTTATCTTGAAAGGGACTCAAGGGGGTGTAAATTTAAGCTTGATGGAGGTCTAGGGAACAATATAAATACCTCCCCTTAATGACTTATAATTGTGGATGCTGGCAGATATTATTACCATTTTGCTACAATGATTGTTTGTGATGCAATACTTACCGGTACCTACAATTGCAAATGAGTACCGGTATTGGTGCTGGTGGACAAGTTTTGTTACCTATGAGATACCATCTCTGCCGGTGGTGGGGCCGAGGCTGCCACTGTCGCTAGAATTAGATGAGGCTGGGGGAAGTTCAGAGAACTGCTGCCAATTCTGACCATGAAAAGAATGCCTCTCCCCCTGAAGGGAAAGGTGTATGCCTCGTGTGGTAGAAGTGCAATGACGTATGCCTCAGAAACATGGGCCGTTAAAGTAGAGGATGTCAACATAATGGAACGTAATGAGATGAGAATGGTGAGATGGATGTGTGGGGCCAAACTGCAGGATAGAATAACTAATGAGCTGAGGAGACGCTTAGGTATAAAGAGTATTAGCTAGGAGATGCGTACAAGTAGACTGGGATGGTATGGGCATGTGGAGAGAATGGATGAACACAGTTGGATGAAAAGATGCAGGTCTGTGATTGTGGAGGGAGCTGCACCAAGGGGTGGACCGAGGAAGACCTGGGATCGGATTAGGCTATACGTGCCGATCTCGAATCCAAAAACTTGACAAGTGAAGCAGCCCTTAACAGGGTTGCCTGGAACGCCGCCATTAGGACAAGAGACTGAAACTACATGTAGGCCTATGTGTGGAGCACTCAGTCTTAAAATTGTATGTATGTATGTATATACCGGTATGTAGGCCTAATTGGGCACAACATATTAATATCTTGGCCAATTACAACATGGCCAAAATATTAATATACTATTTATACCTATTATATTTTAGGCTAGTCTGTTTCTTCTCAACTGACGTTGAATTTCAAAGTTCCCATCAAGATTTCTCCGTTATTTTGAAGATTTTGTAGTGAAATATGGTGCTAATTATATCAACTTGGTCTTATTATGATGCAGAGACATAGTAGTTTCATAGTTGTCCATCAAGTACCGTATCGAGAAAGTAGCTGCTAAGGGATTCTGTTTACTGTCACTTGAAATAAAACCGACTATATTCGTCACATCAGTAGAGAGAGATATATATTTTACATAGATTTACATATATACACTGACCACACAGACCTTATGATCCCAGCGAGAGATAGCTAACCCGTGAGTAAGGGGCAGTGGAAGGAAAGGATAGCAATGAAGAGAGAGAGAGAGACGGAGACGGTAGGGGAGGGGGGCGAAGATGGGAGGGAGAGAGAATATGTAAGGTTTAAGGGGGGGTCTGAAAAGTCTCTGAAGTGTATAGACTAGAGGAGAGAAGGGGAGAGAGAGAGAAGGGGATTTGATTTTTGATTTTGCCCCGAGGGGCGAGTTTATTGAGCAGCGCCCCCCATCCTGTGAGGGGACAACCACTAGTAAGGCGATACATACTGCTCAAAGAGCCATTATTCCACTGAAACAACAGCATCGTCGTCTGGTTACATTCATATTTGTGTTTATAAGTCAGGTTGGCATTATTCAGATAGTTTCCTCATTTAATTGTCACATGGTCTGTATATACGTATCTCAAAAAAAAAAAAAAAAAAAAAAAAAAAGGGGGGGGGGGGGCAAGCAAGCTTATAGTGACTGAATTATTAATTGACAGGTTGTAAATAATAGCACTACAGAACTAGTGCAATCGTATGAGGAGACTATTCATATTTTCATTACATCAATGGTTATTGAGATCATAGTTAGCTGAATACAATTATTACAAAAAATAGGCAATGGTATAAATCAACATAATACATGATTTAATACAGGCGGACATAATCATGATCCGGTTCGTTGTGCACTGGGAGCTAAGGTGTCTTGAGATCGCCTCGTACCCATACACAACGAACGTATTATAGTCTGCATGGTTGGTATCTAATTGAATATACTTAGTGGGTATTTCAAGAATGTCAGGGGGTAAGGAAATGTGATTTGTATATTAGAAGACTGTGATTAACGAGACGTGTAACATGTGGAGGGAGGTGGTAGAAAGAGAGGGATCTCGTTGGGGGTGGAAGTTTCGCTCCCAGGAATTTCGTTCCTGTGGTATTTCAATAATAATAATAATAATAAGGGGACAACCACTGGTAAGGCAATACATACTGCTCAAAGAGCCATTATTCTACTGTAACAACAGTATCGTCGTCTGGTGTTATTATAGGGGAGAAGTCTGTTTATACTCAAGAGAGAGAGTGTGTGAGGGTGAGTGTGTGTGTGAGAGAGAGAGGGAAGAAGTCTGTTTACTATACTGAACATTCCTGGAGAGAGAGAGAAAGAGAGAGTTCCATGACTCTCACTCTCCCTCACTTGGTAAAATTAGGATTTATAGTTCAAATTATGTCTTTGGAAGTGATACCATGGCCAAAACAATGCTATTTAATGATAATTGTCCTGTATTCCTTCTCATATTGTCTTTGGAAGTGATACCATGGCCAAAACAATGCTATTTTATGTACATTTTTGTATTCTTCTCATATGCATCCAAGTCTTCAAACAAACTTGCTCCGGTTTGACACCCTGCCTGTATAATTCCCTTACTGACTTTTTCCTGACTCTAATATATGTGTTTCCTTCTGTTTACAGGTAAGCTGGGTTGATTATTGTAGCACCTGGTGTGACGTGTGTTCCTCGGTGGGTTACGGTAAGTCCATCATGTATTAATAGTTTACCTGTCTTGGGGTGGGTTAGGGGTGATGGTGAAGGTATTGAGGGATAAGCCTTTACAACGGCACCTCATAGCCTCATAGCTATTTTCTACTTTTCCTATTTTCTGAAGGGATGTTAGAGAGAGCGGAAGCTGTTGGAGTGGGCCAGGGGTATATATATATATATATATATATATATATATATATATATATACATATATATATATACATACATACACATTTATTCACCAGATTAAGACAACGATAATAAACTCAAGTGGTTTTACGAGTACAATATTTATCCAGTAAATGGTAAGCTATCGTTGTGAGGCCGTAATGCAGTTTATTGCACTGAGAGAGAGAGAGAGGAGAGGAAAGGAGAGGAGGGGAGAGGAGAGGAGAGGACACACACACACACACACACACACACACACACACACACACACACACACACACACACACACACACACACACACGAGTGTTCTTGGCTCTCAAACAAAAACCTCCTCCTCCTCCTCCCTCTCCTCCTCCTCTTCCGCCCTATCCTCCTCTTCCTCCCTCTCCTCCTCCTCTTCCTCCCTCTCCTCCTCCTCTTCCTCCCTATCCTCCTCCTCTTCCTCCCTATCCTCCTCCTCTTCTTCCTTTCCTACTCCTCTTCCTCGTCCTCCTCCTCCTCCTCCTCCTCTCACCTTGAAATTCCTCCAGCAGTTGCATTTAAGGAGGGATGGGCTGGTTTTCTGGACCACTTTCTCCCTCATGTTTAGCCTCATTAGTTTTCAGATGATAAGATGTTTGCCCCATTAGTTAGTCGATTTTAAGACCTTTCGCCCCATTTCTTCGTCAATATTTAGACCTTTCGTGCTATTTAGGTGTCAATTTTTTCCCTGGCGAACGATAGTGAGCCTGTAATGTAGGAAGAACGGGCCTTCGGCCGGACATTTTCCTACCGAAAAATTTACAAATTAATCTAGAAAGGGGATCTAACGGATATTTTTGTTTTTTGATGGAGGTCTAGGGAGGAAGCTAGAAAAATAATGAATACATGCAAAAATCGCCCAAAAAGTGAACCATTAAGCAGACCAATAATTTTACTAGACCCTAATTATTAGTCCGAGCTAAATTAAAAGCGGATTTATGCCCCTCGCTATTTGAGAAGAAATGTGACAAACAATGGGAGTGTATGTGTTTATAATAAGTGGTTTAAGACAATGCCAACTCTCACTTTCTCGTGTGTGTGTGTGTGTGTGTTTGTTTTTGTGTGTGTGAGCGAGAGTGAAGGAGAAAGAGAGAGACGTGTGTGTGTGTGTGGTGTATGTGTGTGTGTGTGAGCGAGAGTGAAGGAGAAAGAGAGAGAGACGTGTGTGTGGGTGTGTTTATGTGGGTGTGTTTGTGTGTGAGCGAGAGTGAAGGAGAAAGAGAGAGAGACGTGTGTGTGGGTGTGTGTGTGTGGGGAGAGAGTGAAGGAGAAAGAGAGAGAGACGTGTGCGTGGGTGTGTTTATGTGTGTGTGGGGAGGGGGGGAGAGAGAGGAGAGCAGCGATAGCAGCGATAGCAAGTGAGACCAATAATAAGCCCTGTCACAGTGTTCTCAGTTGGCAGCTGTATATACCGGTACATAAAGTAGGCTATTTTACACTAAGGCCAACCCATCAAGACGTACCCGGTAGGTAATTAATCTTGGGCTGACTTACCTTGAAATTCCTCCAGCAGTTGGGCCTGTTTTCTGGACCACTTTCTCCATCATGTTTATTTAGCCCCATTAGTTTTCAGATGTTAAGATGTTTGCCCCATTAGGTAGTCGATTTTAAGACCCTTCGCCTCATTTCTTCGTCAATATTTAGACCTTTCGTGCTATTTAGGTGTCGATGTTTTCCCTGTGTGTGAGCGAGAGTGAAGGAGAAAGAGAGAGAGACGTGTGGGTGTGTGTGGGGGAGGGGGGGGGGAGAGAGAGAGACGTGTGTGTGGGGGGGAGGGGGGGGGAGAGAGAGAGAGAGACGTGTGTGTGTGGGTGTGGGTGGGGGGAGAGAGAGAGAGACGTGGGTGTGGGTGTGTGTGGGGGGAGAGAGAGAGAGAGAGACGTGTGTGTGTGGGTGTGGGGGGAGGGGGGGGAGAGAGAGAGAGAGAGAGACGTGTGTGTGGGGGGGGAGGGAGGGGGGGAGAGAGAGAGAGAGAGGGGTGTGGGTGTGGGTGTGGGGAGGGGGGGGAGTGAGAGAGGAGAGCAGCGATAGCAAGTGAGACCAATAATAAATAAGCCCTGTCACAGTGCACACTAAGGCCAACCCATCAAGACGTAGGTAATTAATTTTGGGCTGACTTAAGCCGCTGTCACACGAGCGATTTTTCCGTCAATTTTCCACGAGCAATTTTTTCTGGCAATATTTAGGGATATTGTTTCATTGGCATCGGAAACTAGATCGAAGTTAGATTATGTTACCTAGTTTAATTCTTAGGGATCTTGTATTTTGAAGCCGCCAGACAACAATTGCTCGTAAAAATTGACGGAAAAATCGCTCGTGTGACACCGGGTTTACTGTTGACGTGTAGGCTATTCGTGTAAAATCAATATATTTACCCCTTTTAGTACCAGGACATTCATTTATTCTGTCTACCATTTGATGATTAATTCAGTTCATGGAAGGCCTCTTAAAGGGGAGGTTTTTAGTTGATTCCCTAGACTTCCATCAAGCTTAAAATTACTCCCCCTTGACCCCCTTTCAAGATAAATTTGTACATTTTTCGGTAGAAAAATTTCCCGGCCGAAGGCCGTTTCCCCTTAAATTACAGGCTCGCTATCGCTCGCCAGGAAAAAATCGACGCCTAAATGGCACGAATGGTCTTAAAATTGACAGAAATGGGGCGAGGGTTCTTAAAATCGCCAAACTAATGGGGCAAGCGTCTTTAAATCTCACAAGCAGTGGGGCTAAACATGAGGGAGAAAGAAGGTTCAGAAAAAAAATCCTCCAGGTGGAAATCTCCCCTTATCAAGTTGTCAATAAAGTTAGAGATCCTCCTCATTGGGCGTTTCTATTCCAATCTAACTCCTATATATTAGCTGTAGACGTCTGTGTCGTTATCTTGTCTGGGGGTGAGAAGCTGGTGTTTCCCGGGAGGTTGTTTATCGGGAGGCTTCACTAAATGTTTCAGGTACGGTGGAGGTTAAGGGGAGGTTTTTAGTTTGTTTTCTACTCCTCCAGCTATCTTAAAATGTCACCCCCTTGACCCTCTTTCAAGATAAATTTGTACATTTTTCGGTAGAAAAATTTCCCGGCTGAAAGCCGGTTCCTCTTATATTACAGGCTCGCTATCGCTCGCCAGGATAAAATCGACACCTAAATGGCACGAAAGGTCTTAAAATTGACAGAAATGGGTCGAAAGTTCTTAAAATCGTCAAAATAATGGGGCGAGCGTCTTAAAATTAGAAAATCATTGGGGCTAAAGAGGGAGAAAGGAGTCAAGAAAAAAATCCCTCAAGTGGAAACCTCCCCTTAATAAGTGTTGTCAGATATTTCACAAAGTTTCGGACACTGACTAATACTCTGAGGGATAAGCATTTTTCCCAGTAACTATAAAGGTACCAATAACACTTGTTGAGCGAAAACCACTGGAATCGATGACAACACTTAATACCCCCGATTGTACATGTATTTTGGGACTCTCAAAAAAAAAATCGTGTGAAAGGTGAATTTGAGTGTTACATACAGTATACTACTGCTGCTACTACTACTACTACTACTACTACTGCCATTAGGCCTAATACTACTACTATTACTACTACTTCTTTTTTTTTTCTTTTTTTTCTACTACATTGATTTTTATTTAATATTATTCATACATTTTATTTTACAAGCATCAGATATTACTATTCAACACCATGCAACTTCAATCCAGTCTCCTTCCTATGCGACCCTCTGCCACTGCTGCCTCGTAGTCCACTTCTGCCACCGTCGCTGGTTGTGGTGCAGACAGTCTTGTTCCCCGCAGGCATAGTAGTGCTGATCTGAGCAACGAGAAAGATAGACGGCACCTCATCCAGGCTACAACGTGGCTCCTGGGCTGTTTCTTCTTCTCTGCGATGATCTCTGCAAGCCTTGAATAGAAGCACTGGGCCCTAGGTCCCATCCCTCCAGATGTGGTGAAGACTAGTGGGGTAAAGCTGCCATGTTCGATATTTAACATCCTTTCCCCATATGCCCTGACCTTCTCTTGTTCATTCCTCTAGTGTGCAGCATCCAGAGACAGCCCGCTGTAGCTATGGGCCATTGGGTCGAATATTCTTACGTCAAAGAATGCTCGCTGTGCTCTTGTCCAAAAACTTCTTGCACTAACGTCCACTCGTGCTTCGTTGGATGTGTTGGCCGTCCTGTGTTGCAAGATCTCTCCCTCCAAGGAAATGAGTGATGGTTCGCGCACCACATCTCGACACACCTCCCTGAGCATGTTCGCCGTTACATCTCTTACTTCATCGTGCCTGATGCTGATGAATCCTCCCTTCTTACATATCATGCTGTGGTCTGCATCGTTGTTGATTCCACAAACGCATCGATCGGGCAGTCCTTCAATCGGCCAATCATACCTCAGTGCAATAGCATCATTAAATTCTTGTTTGTTTAGATTGAAGCCTTTTGCCTTGATTGGTAGTGTTGTCAGCCAATTTGAAGCACCCGTTTCTTGTGCTATTTGTATTTTTCTTGTTAGTCTCGGGGAAAGTTGTCTACTATTACTACTACTACTACTACTACTACTACTACTACTACTACTATTTTTTTTTTCTACTACTTTTTTTTTTTTTACTACCACTCAGCCTGTGCATCCCCTCTTTGGACCCTAAACCAGGTCAGAACAGTCATCAAAGCGTCCGACTTGGTAGTCATTCAGCTACTTACTATTCCGGGGTCAGCACTCAGACTCATCATCGTGGATTACTACTACTACATTGGTTTTTATTTAATATTGTTCATACATTTTATTTTACAAGCATCAGATATTACTATTCAACACCATGCAACTTCAATCCAGTCTCCTTCCTATGCGACCCTCTGCCACTGCTGCCTCGTAGTCCACTTCTGCCAGTGTTTTTCTGATAAGTGACTTCAATGCCGACCCTTTCTCAGGTAGAGCCTGGCGAAATTTGTCAGAATTTATGAATAGAAACTCACTGAGGTGTTATGATGTGGATATATTGGATAATGACTCCTATACATTTGTTGGATATGGGGATTCCGTCACCAGATGGCTGGATCATGTAATAGGCAAGGGGCACAATCATATTACAATTAACAACATAAAAATACTTCAACACATTATAGGATCGGACCACTTGCCAATGGAAGCTAATTTAAAATTTACTAGGGGAGGTCAAAAGATTAAAGATTATAGGGTTGATTAAGTCGAGTTTATAAACTCGACTTATCACCTTCTAACTTCACTTCTCCTTGATAATGATGGCTGCGCCCATTGAAACGTCGGAACCATTTGCAAACCTCCTTTACCAACTTCCTGAAAATACCAGAAAAACTATACGAAAAATTGAGAGTATCAATAAAAAACTCAATAATGCAAACTGTGCCTATTATTTTAATCTCACCTGCCTGAAAGAAAATATCCTCCTGGCTACACTAATATATATATATATATAAGGAACATCAAATTTTACCGATTGACTAGTTTGATCGCAAGTGTCGTAAGGATGTTTGTATGGTTAATGCATATGTGTTTTTATGATTGTATGTAATGTTTATATATACCGTATGTATATATTTATATATAGTGAACAAGCTAAGGAAAAACATTTTAGCGATGGAGTGTAGTAGTTTGATAGTGTGCTGTAAGGTATGAATGACACCACTCTGCGATAAAGAATCTTATTTGTATGTTCCCTCCCGATAACTGGCTTCACAGATTATCAGAACAACAACACCACCACCACCACCACCACCACCACCACCACCACCACCACCAGGCTTGTTTGCTTCGTTCTCTTTTAGGGCTATACGTGTTCAGTAACCCCTTCTGTACCGAGAATCAAAATGTATCCCAGGTGAATTGCCATTTTATTTTGATGTGTTTTATTTATGTTGTGTTGTTAGTGTGTGTGTGTGTGTGTGCGTGGACAAGCATGGGTGGTTTCATGTGTACAAATTTCATGTGTACGTTTATGTGTAAAGGTAGATTGAGCCGACAGTTTTGAGTGTACACGCATTTTTTTAACCCTTTCAATACGATGACGTACTTTTGGTTCCATAGGGATTGGGCCCATACGGAATATACGGAATTGGGCCCACGGGATTGGAACCTAACCTAACCTAACCTAACCTAACCTAACCTAACCTAACCTAACCTAACCTAACCTAACCTAACCTAACCTAACCTACTAACCTAACCTAACCTAACCTAACCTAACCTAAGAGGGCCCAATCCCGTGGTCACCGTACTTTTCGCCCGTCTTATTCTGGACGATTTTCTTTAGTATGTAATTTACCTCTAGGACTCAAAGGGGTAAATATTCGATCTCAATAAACCCTCTGAATAACACAGATGCTTCTTAAACTCTCTTAAGGCTCTCAGCCTATGCCCGAGAGGAAGTAAGTTGGAATATAGAAAAAAAAAAAAAAAATGCACAGAATTGTCTAACTAAAGCCAGAATATAAGTTAAAAAAGGCGTCACCGATTAGAATACTTAGAAATAGTGTTAGGGTAAGTTAGGTTAGGTTAGGTCATAGGTTTTGATCTCATTAGTTAAAGGGCGATTTCCACTTGAGGGATTTTTTTCGTGACTCCTTTCTCCCTCATGTTTAGTCCCATTGCTTTTGAGATTTTAAGACGTTTGCCCCATTAGTTTGGCGATTTTAAGACATTTCACCCCATTTATATAACTTTTAAGACCTGTCGTCCCATTTAGGTGTCGATTTTTTCCTGGCGAGCGATAGCGAGCCTGTAATTTAAGAGGAACCGGCCTTCGGCCGTGACATTTTTCTACCGAAAAATGTACAAATTTATCTTGAAAGGGGGTCAAGGGGGTGTAATTTCAATCTTGATGGAAGTCTAGGAAACACACTAAAAACCTTCCCTTAAGCCTATATTTAGGTTAAAAAAACACGAAAAATGTACTCGTAAACACGCGTAATTCAATTTTGTATCGATAAACACACCGTCGCTTACATGTGTGAGAGAGAGAGAGATTTACATAGATACACTGGCCACACAGACCTTACGACCCAAACGAGGTGGTCAGGACTTAATTCTAGTAGAGATGGCATATCCGGTGGAAAAGGAAAGTTGAAGGAGAGGATAGAAAATAAGAAGAGAGAGAGAGACAGACAGACAGACAGACACTCTCTCTTTATCTTTTACGCTCATCTAATCTAAAGTTTATCTATTATTATCTGCATGTGTCGACATTTGACCAACTTAATAATATCAGGCGTCATATTCTTAGGTAATATTTATGAGTCTATCATAGAATTATTTTAAGGGGTGTATGTTTGTTATAGACCCCCTTCTCCCTCATATTTAGCCCCATTAGTTTTGAGGTTTAAAGACGTTTGCCCCGTTAGTTTTGGCGATTCATCAAGCTTAGAATTACATATCGCTCGCCAGGAAAAACATCTTCACCTAAATTGTACGAAAGGTCTTATAATTGATAAATGGGGGCGAAAGGTCTTAAAATCGCCAAACTACAGTAATGGGAGGCGAACTTCTTAAAGCCTCAAAAGCAGTGGGGCTAAACATGAGGGAGAAAGAGGTCAAGAAAAAAAATCCCTCTAGTGGAAATCTACCCTTAAATTACATATATAGAATACAGTATATATATATATATATATATATATATATATATATATATATATATATATATATATATATATATTATATACCGGTATATATATATATATATATATATATATATATATATATATATATATATATATATATATATATATATATATATATACACGTGGTGTATTGAGTTCTGGAGGTGTAGCACATTGTATTACAGTGTTGATGGGTAGCACACACACACACACACACTCACACATACGTATTATTACCTTCATATATCTCTATCTATCTATCTATCTATCTATCTATCTATCTATCTTTGTTACTCAGCTATAAGGTAGATTTTGTAGCGAAATATGATGTTAATTATGAAAACGCGGGATTAATGCGACGCAGAGACATAGTAGTTTGATATGTTTCCATTAAGCATCGATAAATCAGGAACGTGGAAATTCAATTTACCATCATCTTGAGACAAATATAGACTATAGCTTACTAACTCGAATATAGACTATAGCTTACTAACTCGAATCTAACCTCTTGCTTTGGTCCTTAATATAAGTTAATATGAGTTAGAGTTAAGACAAAAAAAACAAAAAAACAAAAACAAAATAGAAGGAAACATGCTTACATTACTGAAATGTTTGTGGACATGCAGTAATGCAAGTAATGGCCACTCTTCTGTAAATCTAAAATGGCTTACTTAAGAATGGGAAAGGGGTGGGACCTTCTATTTTTTATTTTTTAACCAAAAAAAAAGTTAGAGTTAAGATACAAGCTGTTCCTCTGTATATTTTATTATTATTATTATTAGTAGTAGTAGTATTGTATATTTATTATCACACACACACACATACACACACATTGCGTCACAGTCAACGATGGGAAGGAGAGGATCGCACACACGCACATAACACACACAACGCTACGACGCACTTCACCCCCCCACCGTCCCTCCTACTCTACGCGATCAATGGCCGTGGGAGGGAGGGGGGGGGGGGTAGGGAAGGAGAAAATAGGGAGGGAAGCAGGGAGAGCAGGAATGGAGGAAGCGAGAGAGAGTGTGTGTGTGAGTGAACGATGAAAGAGAAATCCCAAACTAGGAGAAGAAAAAGGAGAGAGAGAGAGAGAGAGAGAGATGAAAGAGAAATCACAAACTAATAGAAGATTAGAAGAGAGAGAAAGTGAGATTGAGAACAAATTAAAGATAAGTTGCTGTGAGAAGGGAGAGGCCATAGGGGACATAAAGAGAGAGAGAGAGAGGGGGAGGACCTTATTCACCCTTTGAGTACCAGCTTCCGGAGTTAGATTTTATTCTAGCGATATGTACACGATAGTATGCAGCTTAAGAAGGATCTGTGGTAGTCAAGGGTTAGTTGCGATAGTTTGAAGCCTTTTTTATGGCTAGACGTCCTCCTTCCGAAGCCGAATAAAGTCGTTTAATCATTGCCCGAATATAAATCAAAGGACGTCACCGGTACCGAACGTGTTAATTAACTCTTTCAATTAAAGCAAGCACGAACGAGGAAGGAAGGCAGGAAGGAAGGAAGGAAGAAAAAAGGAAAGAAAGGAAGGAAGGAAGAAAGAAAGAAAGACCGAAAGAATGAAAGAAAGACCGACCGACCGAAAGAAAGAAAGAAAGAAAGAAAGGAAGACCAATATGAAGGAAGGAAAGAAGAGGAAACAAGTAATTAAGGAGAAGGAAGGAAGGAAGCCAAAGGAACTGAAAATCGAGAAGGCTTGGAAAACCAGATGTGCCAAGCTGAAAGAGAGAGAGAGAGAGAGAGAGAGAGAGAGAGAGAGAGAGAGAGAGAGAGAAGCAGATTGTCAGTGATAGAGGGGTGGAAAAAGGAGAGAGTGAGAGAGTGAGTAATGGTGGAGTGGAAAGAAAGTGTGTATGTGTGTGAGAGAGAGAGAGAGAGTTATGCCAAACGGAGAGAGTGAGTGAGTGAGTGACTAATGGAGGTGGTGGAAAGAAAGTGTGAGAGAGAGAGATGTGACGGAGTTAGTGCTGGAGGAGCTGGAGAGAGAGAGTCAGATGTGAGGAAGTGAGTTATGGAGGGGCGCTGGAGAGAAAGTTTGTATGGGGAGGGTGGGTTTTGAAGGTCAGGGGGAGAGTTAGGAGAAGAAGACACAAATATGTGGACGCGAAGAAGAAGAAATATTTGGGAGGATGAAGATGATGATAATGAGGAGGAGGAGGAGGAGGAAGATGTGGAGGTGGTGGAAGAAAGACGAGGTGGAGAGAGAGAGAGAGAGAGAGACAAGAAGAGGTGGAGGAGGAGGTGGAAGCAAAACACAATGGAGTTTTGAAGTGTTTATATTCTCACCGGTACAAGCCCCATCACATTTGACAGTGACGAGAGAGACATGGGGGGGAGGGTATACAAGCACATAGACTACACACATAATACGCACGTACATATGCATACACACATACACATAAATACACATACTAACACTCATTAACACACACACACACACACGCGCGGTGGTGTGTTTATCGGTACACACGTTATTTTTGCATGCTTACGAGTACATTTTTCGATTTTTAAACCTAAATAAAACCATCTAGATAAAACTTAACCTAACCTACCTAACCTAACTTAACTTAACTTACCTAACCTAACCTAACCTAACCCACTCCATTTCAACGTATTTTAAAGAGGTGTGTACACTTAAACTCGCCCTAAACCTCATGTACCTGCAAGCCTACATATTTCGTTAAATTTGTACCTTTAAACACACACACACACACACACACACACACACACACACACACACACACACACACACACTACCTCACAAACGCGCACATAGGCTACTTACACACATCCATACAAACGCACACACAGTACAACGCATAACTTTGTGAGAGATTTGACGCTAGGGCTCTCTCTCTCTCTCTCTCTCTCTCTCTCTCTCTCTCTCTCTCTCTCTCTCAAACATATGCGTTGTACTGTGTGTGCGTTTGTATGGATGTGTGTAAGTAGCCTATGTGCGCGTTTGTGAGGTAGTGTGTGTGTGTGTGTGTTAAGAGTGTTGGTATGTAGTATGTATGTGTGTGTTTAAGAGTGTTAGTGTAAAGTGTATGTATATGTATGTCATTTAGGTGCCGATTTTTTCCTGGCGAGCGATAGCGATCATGAAATTTTAAGATGGGCCTAGGGGGTCTTTTTCAAAGATGGAGGTCTAGCGAGGAAACTAAGAAATAAAGAAATAAACTAATTAATTGACCAAAAAAACGGCTCATCTCCCCTTAACCCCGACTGTCCCCGCTGTCTGCAGAATAGCGGTCGATCAAGGTCAAGGTCAATTAATTTGGCTGACTCTGAATATCCGTATGGGCTGTGACCAGATGTGCCAAGGTCAAAAGGGTACTTGCATTTTATTCTGGCAGGAGAGAGAGAGAGAGAGAGTGAGTCAGTCAGTCACTTCAGCACACTTCAGGCCTAGTGGTTCACCTCGTATCACTTTGACAGGTGATATACTAGACCTCGATCAGCAGGGAGAGAAGGAAAAAGACACGATAACGTAGAGTAGGATGAAACAAAAGGATTAAGAGAGAGAGAGGGGGGGGGGGGGGGCTCACTTCAGCTCACTTCAAGCCTAGTGGTTCACCTCGCATCACATCACTTTGACAGGCGATATACTGTATATACTAGACCTCCATCATCAGAGAGAGAGAGTGTGAGTGGAAGGGTAGGAGGAGGAGGAAGGAAGGAAGGAAGGAAGAAAGAAAGAAGAAGCCATCATCTGAGAGAGAGAGAAAGAAAGAAAAAAAGATAGAGAAGAAGAAGAAGACAGGAGGCGGAAGGAATTATTTATTAAGGAACACCCCGTTCTTAACATTAACCCTCCATTACAAACTCCAATGTACTAAATAATTTAATGAAAGAATATGGTACCTCTAGGGATTCGAACTCGGGACACCACACCCAGAACACAAGCATCTAAACCATTACACCACCAACACAGCTAAAGGTTGAGTACACGATCTAAGAGAAAGACTATCGGTATGTAAAGGTTAGATCCGAGAAAAACGCGCCTCCGAACCTACGCACCAATTTCCCGCGAAGTGATCTAGACTCAGTGTTGCCAATTTAGCTACTATCCCGCTAGATTTCGAGATATTTCCATCGATCTAGAGGTAAATTATACATCGAGCGACGTGAATTCTAGCGATATTCTGTAGATTTGAGCCGTTGCAGTGTGATATTCTAGGGATTGTGGCCTTATTCTAGCGATTATCGGCTTTATTTAATATCTAGCGATCTTGATTTGGTAACCCTGCGGCGTAAAGTGATGGGGTTATACCGTACACCAGGTGCCTTAATGGTGTCCCCCTGGCGGCCCTTATAGTGTCTTGTTTCCTTCACCCACGTCACGGGAAAGGAGGAGAGAGAGAGAGAAAGAGGGAGGGAAGTGATGATGGGGTTATACCGTACACCTGGTGCCTTATTGGTGTCCCCCTGGCGGCCCTTATGGTGTCTTGTGTCCTTCACCCACGTCACGGGAAAGGAGGAGGAGGGAGGGAGGAAGGAGGAGGAGGGTGGAAGGAGGAAGGAGGAGGAGGAGGGTGGAAGGAGGGAAGGAAAGAAGGTGGTGGAGTAGAAGGAAGGAAGGAGGAGGAGGTGGTGGTGGTGGTGGTGCAGGAGGAGGAGGTGGTGGAAAGAGAAGTGAAGAGAAAATTATTAAAAATAGCGTAAGGATAAAGAAGGGGAAACTGGAGATGATAATGATGATAAAGAGGAGGAGTTACAAGGAATAGTTAGTATCTCAAAGACCTAGTGGTCCATTCCGAGGAGATACTGGAAGTGGAAGGAGAGAGACTGTTTAGTGCACTACACTCTTTACAGAGTGTGCAAAATACTATCTACTCTCTTCTTGAACTGCTCTACTGAAGAACTGTACAACTTCGGAGGGAAGTTTGTTCCAGGTAGAACAGATATATCTGAAAAAGTGTTCACAAATACTGGTGCTGAACCTTTTCAATTCTAACTTCTAGCCATGGTTGTGTGCTGTATTCATAGTGAGGCTAAACATTTTGATATAATCCACATTGCCAAACCAGTTAAGTATTCTAAAAACTTTGAGTTGACCTCGTAGTCTGCGTGTTTCTGATGGAAAGAGATCAAGAGCTCTCAACCGGTCCTCATAGTTCAGTCTTCTAATATATGGAATAAAGTTTGTATAATCTAATTTATTAATCTCCCTCCCAACACCAAACACTTCCCAATGACATTAATGACAGCATGTGATCCTACCGGGATTCTAACCACATACAGAAAAGGGGAGATGGTTCACTTTTTGGGCGATTTTTGCATGTATTCATAACTAATGGGGCAAACGTCACAAAATCTGAAAACTAATGGGGCTAAACATGAGGAAGAGAGGGGACCAGCAAAAAAAATAAAAAAAAAAATAAAAAAAATCCCTTCCCCTCCTATAAGATCGTCAGTCTAATATTACCCTGTCTGTCCTCATTATATAATAAACCACCCGAGTCCTGAGAGACGGGACTCGGGTTAACCAGAATATAGGTTATTATAAGACGTTCGGCTCATCAGTTTGGTCATTTTAACTCCTTTCGCCCCATGTCGTTGTCAATTTTAAGACCTTTTGTGCCATTTAGGTGTCGATTTTTTCCTGGCGATTACATTTTTAAGAGTAACCGGCCTTCGGCCGGGATATTTTCTACCGAAACATGTACAAATTTATCTTGAAGGGGGGTCTAGGGAGTGTTTTTGTTATGCTTAATGGAGGTCTAGCGAGGAAACTGAAAAATAAATGAATATGTATATATACCTGTATATATATCCATTTATTTTTTAGTTTACACCTCCATCAAGCTTAAAAAAACACCCCCTAGACTCGCCCTCCCCCCTACAAGATCATCAATATATATAATAATTACCCCCCCCCCCCCCCCGTCTGTCCTCATTATATAACAACCCCCTCCCCTCCCCTCCCCATAATGTAGTTGAACTGTAAGGTGAGCCGGAGGAGTTACTGCAGGGTGAACCACTGTGTGACCTGTCTGTCTGTCTGTCTGTCTGTCTAGAGCCATTACATAACCTGTCTGTTTGTCTCTGTCTATTTCTCTATCTATCTATCTATATTTCTTTTTTCTCTATCTATCTAGCTATCTTTCTTTCTATCTGTCTGGTCTGTCTATCAAATCTACCGGTACCTGCCTGTGTATCTATCTATCTTTCTTTCTTTCTTTCTGTCCGCCTGTCTGGTCTGTCTATCAAATCTACCGGTACTTGCCTGTGTATTTATCTATCTTTCTTTCTTTCTATCTGTCTGGTCTGTCTATCAAATCTGCCTGCCTGTGTATCTATCTATTTATCTATCTATCTGTCTGTCTGTCTATTTGTATGTTCAGTACCGGGTATGTTAACATCCTCAATAGTAAGTAAAATGATCAGCGTGTTGGGATACTACGAGGTGCCTGGCTTCCCATCAAGTACATACGCAGATGTACTTTGTATTGGTGAGAAGATGTGTAGGCTAACACAGGCTGATAGGGAGGAATCACGATACAATTCTCTCCGTCGCTATAGCCGAAAAAACCTTTACCATCAGAATCCTTAAG
>CM064553.1:12193388-12198388 GCA_032716605.1 Paralithodes platypus
CTCTCTCTCTGAAACATATGCGTTGTACTGTGTGCGTTTGTATGGATGTGTGTAAGTAGCCTATGTGCGCGTTTGTGAGGTAGTGTGTGTGTGTGTGTGTGTGTGTGTTAAGAGTGTTGGTATGTAGTATGTATGTGTGTGTGTGTGTGTGTGTTGAAGAGTGTTAGTGTAAAGTGTATGTATATGTATGTCATTTAGGTGCCGATTTTTTCCTGGCGAGCGATAGCGATCATGAAATTTTAAGATGGGCCTAGGGGGTGTTTTTCAAAGATGGAAGTCTAGCGAGGAAACTAAGAAATAAAGGAATAAACTAATTAATTGACCAAAAAAACGGCTCATCTCCCCTTAACCCCGACTGTCCCCGCTGTCTGCAGAATAGCGGTCGATCAAGGTCAAGGTCAATTAATTTGGCTGACTCTGAATATCCGTATGGGCTGTGACCAGATGTGCCAAGGTCAAAAGGGTACTTGCATTTTATTCTGGCAGGAGAGAGAGAGAGAGAGTGAGTGAGTCAGTCAGTCAGTCAGTCAGTCACTTCAGCACACTTCAGGCCTAGTGGTTCACCTCGTATCACTTTGACAGGTGATATACTAGACCTCGATCAGCAGGGAGAGAAGGAAAAAGACACGATAACGTAGAGTAGGATGAAACAAAAGGATTAATAGAGAGAAGAGGGGGGGGGGAGGGGGCCTCACTTCAGCTCACTTCAAGCCTAGTGGTTCACCTCGCATCACATCACTTTGACAGGCGATATACTGTATATACTAGACCTCCATCATCAGAGAGAGAGAGTGTGAGTGGAAGGGTAGGAGGAGGAGGAAAGGAAGGAAGGAAGGAAGAAAGAAAGAAGAAGAAGCCATCATCTGAGAGAGAGAGAAAGAAAGAAAAAAAGATAGAGAAGAATAAAGACAGGAGGCGGAAGGAATATTTTTTATTAAGGAACACCCCGTTCTTAACATTAACCCTCCAGTTCCCAACTCCAATGTACTAAATAATTTAATGAAAGAATATGGTACCTCTAGGGATTCGAACTCGGGACACAACACCCAGAACACAAAGCATCGTAAACCATTACAACCACCAACAAAGCTAAAGGTTGATTACACCTATCTAAGAAAAAGAACTATCGGTAATGTAAAGGTTAGAATCCGAGAAAAAACGCGCCTCCGAACCTACGCACCAATTTCCCGCGAAGTGATCTAGACTCAGTGAGGCCAATTTAGCTACTATCCCGCTAGATTTCGAGATATTTTCCATCGATCTAGAGGTAAATTATACATCGAGCGTACGTGCATTCCTAAGCGAGATTCTGTAGATTTGAGCCGTTGCAGTGTGATAGTCTAGGGATTATGTTGGCCTTATTCTCGCGATTATCGTCTTTTAATTTAATATCTAGCGATCTTGATTTATGGTAACCCTGCGGACGATAAAAGTGATGGGGTTATCCGTACACCATTGCCTTATTGGTTTCCCCCTGGCGGCCCTTATAGTGTCTTGTTTTTTCCTTCACCGCCACGTCACGGGAAGGAGGAGAGAGAGAGAGAGACAGAGGGGAGGGAAGTGATGATGGGGTTATACCGTACACCTGGTGCCTTATTGGTGTCCCCCTGGCGGCCCTTATGGTGTCTTGTGTCCTTCACCCACGTCACGGGAAAGGAGGAGGAGGGAGGGAGGAAGGAGGAGGAGGGTGGAAGGAGGAAGGAGGAGGAGGAGGGTGGAAGGAGGGAAGGAAAGAAGGTGGTGGGAGTAGACGGAATGAGAGGAGGAGGAGGTGTGGTGGTGTGGTTCAGGAGGAGGGAAAATAGGTGTTGTGGAAAGAGTCGGAGTGACGAGACAGGGATTAGAAGGGGGTGGAGGGAGGAAGGGAGTTGTTGTAGGGGGGGGGGGGGGGGAATAGCGTAAGGATAAAGAGAGGGGAAACTGGGAGATGGATATGCTGATAAGAGAGAGGTATGAAGGATTTACAAGGAAGGTAGTTAAGGTATCGTCAGAAGACGCTAGTGGTCCATTCCGAGGAGATACTTGGTAAGTGGAAGGAGAGAGACTGTTTAGAGTTGCACCTACACTCTTTACAGAGTGTGCAAAATACTATCTACTCTCTTCTTGCAAACTGCTCTAACTGAAAACTGTACAACTTCGAGGGAAGTTTGTTCCAGGTAGAACAGATATATCTGAAAAAGTGTTCACAAATACTGGTGCTGAACCTTTTCAATTCTAACTTCTAGCCATGGTTGTGTGCTGTATTCATATTGAGGCTAAACAGTTTGCTATAACCAACATTGCCAAACAAATTAAGTACCGGTATTCTAAAAACTTCCTTGAGTTGACGTCGTAGTCTGCGTGTTTCTGATGGAAAGAGATCAAGAGCTCTCAACCGGTCCTCATAGTTCAGTCTTCTAATATATGGAATAAAGTTTGTATAATCTAATTTATTAATCTCACTCCCAACACCAAACACTTCCCAATGACATTATGATTCAAGGCATGTGATCCTACCGGGATTCTAACCACATACAGAAAAGGGGAGATGGTTCACTTTTTGGGCGATTTTTGCATGTATTCATTATATAAATAACACCTAAATGGCACGAAAGGTCTTGATATTGATAAAGAAAAATCGACAAACTAATGGGGCAAACGTCACAAAATCTGAAAACTAATGGGGCTAAACATGAGGAAGAGAGGGGACCAGCAAAAAAAAAAAAAAAAAAAAAAAAAAAAAAAAAAAAAATCCCTTCCCCTCCTATAAGATCGTCAGTCTAATATTACCCTGTCTGTCCTCATTATATAATAAACCACCCGAGTCCTGAGAGAGGGGACTCGGGTTAACCGCAATATAGGTTATTATAAGACGTTCGGCTCATCAGTATGGTCATTTTAAAACAACGACAACCCCTCCTTTCGCTCCATTTCGTTGTCAATTTTAAGACCTTTTGTGCCTTTTTAGGTGTCGATTTTTTCCTGGCGGATTACATTTTTAAGAGTAACCGGCCTTCGGCCGGGATATTTTCTACCGAAACATGTACAAATTTATCTTGAAGGGGGGGTCTAGGGAGTGTTTTTTGTTATGCTTAAAAATGGAGGTCTAGGCGAGGAAACTGAAAAATAATGAATATGTATAAATATATAGTTATTCCATTTATTTTTTTAGTTTACACCTCCATCAAGCTTAAAAAAGAACACCCCCTAGACCTCGCCCTCCCCCCCTAAACACAAAACGAATCATCATATATATAATGAATACCCCCCGCCCCCCCCCCCCCCGTCTGTCCTCATTATATAACAACCCCCTCCCCTCCCCTCCCCTCCCCTCCCCGAATCATAATGTAGTTGAACTGTAAGGTGAGCCGGAGGAGTTACTGCAGGGTGGACCTACGTGTGTGACCTGTCTGTCTGTCTGTCTGTCTGTCTGTCTGTCTAGAGCCATTACATAACCTGTGCCTGTTTTGTCGGTCTGTCCCTCATTTCTCTATCTATCTATCTATATTTCTTTTGTTCTCTATCTATCTAGCTTTCTTTCTTTCTATCGTCTGGTCTGTCTATCAATTCTACCGGTAACCTGCCTGTGTATCTATCTATCTTTCTTTCTTTCTTTCTGTCCGCCCTGTCTGGTCTGTCCTATCAACATCTACCGGTACTTGCCTGTGTATTAATACTACTCTTTCTGTTCTTTCTATCTGTCCTGGTCCTGTCAATACAAATCTGCCTGCCTGTGTATCCTATCTATTTATCTATCTTATCTGTCTGTCCTGTCCCTATTTGTATGTTTCAGTTGTACCGGGTTAATGGTTTAACATCCTCAATAGTAAGTAAAATGATCAGCGTGTTGGGATACTACGAGGTGCCTGGCTTCCCATCAAGTACATACGCAGATGTACTTTGTATTGGTGAGAAGATGTGTAGGCTAACACAGGCTGATAGGGAGGAATCACGATACAATTCTCTCCGTCGCTATAGCCGAAAAAACCTTTACCATCAGAATCCTTAAGTTTTTTTCAGCCATAGCGACGGAGAGAATTGTATCGTGGTCCCTCCCTAACCAAACTGCTATCAGCCTGTGTTAGCCTACACATCTTCACACCAATTCAAAGTATATCTGCGGATGTACTGTTCTTGGTGGGAAGCCATGGCGGTGAAGGTTTTTTCGGCCATAGCGACGGGTTAAGGGGAGATTTCCACTTGAGGGATTTTTTTCTTGACCCCTTTCTCCCTCATGGTTAGCCCCATTGCTTTTGATATTATAAGACGTTCGCCCCATTAGTTTGGCGATTTTAAGAACTTTCGCCCCATTTCTGTCAATTTTAAGACCATTCGTGCCATTTAGGTGTCGATTTTTTCCTGGCGAGCGATAGCGAGCCTGTAATTTAAGGGGAACCGGCCTTCGGCCGGGACATTTTTCTACCGAAAAATGTAAAAATTTATCTTGAAAGGGGGTCAAGGGGGAGTAATTTTAAGCTTGATGGAAGTCTAGGGAATCCACTAAATACCTCCCCTTAAGGTAAGGTATAGGGGTAAGGTAGGGTTAAGGTAAGGTATAGGGGTAAGGTATTCAGACACTATCATATATCATATACTGTAGATCACATCGTCTATACCGATGGTTCCCACCCTAGTAATGACTCCCTCACATTAGCACACATATATCTATTAAGGGTAGGGTAGGGTAAGATAAGGTAGGGTTAAGGTAAGGTATAGGGGTAAGGTATTCAGACACTATCATATAGATCACTCGTCTATACCGATGGTTCCCACCCTAGTAATGACTCCCTCGCATTAACACACATATATCTATTAAGGGTAGGGTAGGGTTAGATAAGGTAGGGTTAAGGTAAGGTATAGTGGTAAGGTATTCAGACACTATCATATATCATATAGATCACATCGTCTATACCGATGGTTCCCACCCTAGTAATGACTCCCTCACATTAGCACACATATATCTATTAAGGGTAGGGTAGGGTTAGATAAGGTAGGGTTAAGGTAAGGTATAGTGGTAAGGT
>CM064553.1:12208388-12243388 GCA_032716605.1 Paralithodes platypus
GAAGGGATGGATGGTACGGGAAGAGGGGAGGGGAAGGGATGGATGGTACGGGAAGAGGGGAGGGGAGGGGAAGGGATGGAAGGTACGGGAAGAGGGGAGGGGAAGGGGATGGATGGTACGGGAAGAGGGGAGGGGAGGGAAGGGATGGATGGTACGGGAAGAGGGGAGGGGTACGATGGTACTGAGTGAGGGAGGGAATTGGTTCTGGGGGGAATGGATGGTACGGTGGGAGAGGGGTAAGGGGGGGGGGGGGGGGGAATAGGAGATAAAACACGTGATGGGGCCAGGTTTAAGGGGGTGATGCAAGGATTATGATGTAGAGATAAGACTGGCCGTGGGCAAGGGTTGGGGGGGCTTTAGGTGGGAGGGGGGGGGGGGGGGGTGAACGTCGGGTAGGTTGAGGTTGGGGTGAATGTGTGGGAGATGGGGGGGGGGGGGGGGGGGGGGGATGGAAGGTTGAGGTGGGGGGTGAGTGTGTGGGAGATGGGTTTTTGGGGGTGAGTGTGTGGGAAAATGGGGGGGATGAATGGGATGTGGGGGGTGATCGTTGGGGTTGAGTGTGTGGTAGGTGGGGTGTGAATGGGGGGGGGGGGGGGGGGGGGGGGTGAAGGTTGAGGTTGGGGGTGACTTTGTGGCAGATGGGGGGTGGGTATGAATGAGGTGTAGGGTGAACGTGGGGAAGGTTGAGGATGGGGCTGAGTGTGTGAGAGATGGGGGATGAATGGGGTGTGGGGGAGAAGGTGTGGTGGTAGAGGTTGGGATGTGAGGGTGTGGGAGATGGGGAGGATGGGGTGTAGCGGTGTGCATGAGGGTTGTGTTGGGGTGAGTATGTGGACGCAACTGTACGGCACATATTCCCACCCACCCACCGCCACCCACATTGCTATTAAATCCCTTACCATCTGATTTATCGATTCTTGATGCAATATTATGATACTGCTATGTCCTTGTGTCATTATATAGCCAGTTTTTCATAATTAGCAGCATATTTCGCTACAAAATCTTGGTAATAGACGAGTGATCAGGATGGCGAGTAAACAATGTGCCATCATTTGGAGACACAAAACAGACTAACACAACCCACAACTAGGGGCGACGCGCTCCTCGGTGCTGCTAGGAGAGTGGCGAACACAACCTTAGGTGAACCTTAGGATACCCTGTTTCTTTTCAACTGACGGTAAATTGCAAAGTTCCCATCAAAATTTCTCAGTTATTTTGAAGATTTTGTAGTGAAATATGGTGCTAATCATATAATATTGATCTTAGTATGATGCACAGAGACATAGTGGTTTCCTTGTATCCCATCAAATATCGATACATTAGCTGCTAAAGGTTTTAACCCTTTGAAGCTCTGACGCGTTTTAGCAGTGTATATTGGGCTATCATTAGACGATTTTATGCAGCTTAGGAAGATTGTGTGGGTATTAAAAGGGTAAATACTATCTCAATCAAACCTTTGACTTCCATATACCGTTACTATTCTGAATAAAATCGTCTAATAGTAGCCAGAAGTAGAACAGAAACGCGTATTGGAGATTGAAAGGGTTAATACACCGTCAGCAGGCAATATAATACTGACTATAGTAGTACTGCCCCTTGGTTGGCCCCTCGTGATAGGTTCCATCCCCACTGGTCCCTTACCGTAGGCCCTCCTTATATACCGTATATACCCACACACCCCTACCATACCCACACACCCCTACCACACTCTTCTACACTATACTTGCACCCTATAATCTGTATTTTTATAATTTTCTTAGTTTCCTCGCTAAACCTCCGTCAAGCTTAATACAACATCCCCTATACCCCCTTTCAAGATAAATTTGTACATTTTTCGATAGACAAAACTTTCCGGTTTCTCTTATATTACCGACTCGCTATCGCTCGTCAGGAAAAAATCGACACCTAAATGGCACGAAAGTCTTACAATTGACAAAGAAATGCGTCGAAACGTCTAAAAATCGAAAGATTTTAACGTCTTTTAATCTGAAAACGAATGGGACTAAACACGAGGACTATAGGTAGTACCGTACTGCCCCTTGGTTGGCCCCTCGTGATAGGTTCCTCCCTTACACACCCACAGCCTTACCATGCTCTTATATAGATGGCTATATTCAAAAAAAATCCCAGGTGAGGGTAAATGGTCATGTTTCTATCTTTGTTACTCAGTTATAAGGTAGATTTTGTAGCGAAATATGATGCTAATTATGAAAACTTGGCATTAATACGACACACAGCCATAGCAGTTCCATATTTCTCCATTAAGTATCGAGAAATTAGCTACTAAGGGATTCAATCTACCCTCAGCTGGGGGAAAATTGAGTATAGTTAGTTTAATAGGTAGATAGATAAGTAGGTTGATTGGTAGATAGATAAGTAGGTTGATTGGTAGATAGATAAGTAGGTTGATTGGTAGTTACCTGGTGAGTTATCTGCTCAACAGGTGGCGTTGTGTGTGTGTAAGTGTGAGAGTCCGAGTGTAGAGGGTGAGACAGTGAAGCACGGGAACGAGATGGCTTCAGAGATGGGGTCGTTTCGGGCCATGAGTGAGCACCGTGCCTCATGTGAAGGCAAGATGGCAGGTGCTCGTTGTACTCTACGTGCTTCACATGTCTCACTCCCTAGACTGGAACAAGACCTCACGGGCTTCACTGTTCATTAAAGCGGTGAAGAGGCTCTCAGCCTATGCCCGAGAGGAAGTAAGTTGGAATATAGAAAAAAAAAAAAAAAAAAAAAAAAAAGATAGATAAGTAGGTTGATTGGTAGATAGATTGATATGAATAGTAGATATAGATTGATGAATACATACGTCGTTGATGTACCGTAGATAGAAAGAGAGCGTGTGTGAGTTTGTGCGTGTGTTAAAGTATGTGTGTGTGTGTGTGTGTGTAAGAAAGAGTGTATGTGTGTGTGTGTGTGTGTGTGTAAGAAAGAGTGTATGTGTGTGTGAGTGAGTGAGTGTATGTGTGTGTTTCCTGGCATGTGAGTCGTAGTGTACCTATTTGTAAGCCTCCTCCTCTCCTCTCTCTCCCCCCCCCCCCCCTCCGGCTGGTCACAAGACACACACACACACACACACACATACCCACACACATACTTCTCACATGGCTCACCCCACCTGACACACATACACACCTACATACACACTTCTCACATGGCTCACCCCACCTCACACACACACACACACACACACACACACACACACACACACACACACACACACACACACACACACACACACACACACACACACACACACACACACACACACACACACACACAATGTCATGTATGTGTGTGTGTGTGTGTGTGTGGTGTCACGATTTCTGAACATCCTATTTGGAACACTGTACCCTGTAACTTTATGTGTCTCTTCCACATAAGTTAGAGTTCACGATTTCTGGCCTATCTATTTGGAACAGGGTATAAATGTGTCTTGTAATTCCTCTTCCTCCTTCTCCTCCCCCTCCTCCTCCTCAACATAGAAAAATGCAAAGTATTACACATCGGTAGTAACAACGCTAAAAAAGATTACTCAATGAACAACATTCAACTATCAAATACAAATAATGAAAAGGATCTGGGAGTTATAATATCAAGTGACCTGAAGCCGAGTAAACAGTGTACAGAGGTAATAAAAACTGCTAATAAATTGGTGGGTTTCATCGGCAGAACATTCAAATTCAAATCAGAAAAAATCATACTTACTCTATTCAACTCATTGGTGCGTCCCCATCTCGAATACTGCGTGCAATTCTGGTCACCGTACTACCAAAAGGACATCAATAAACTTGAAAGGGTGCAACGCAGAGTCACTAAAATGATACCTAGATTGCGTAATAACCCGTACGAAGAGCGCTTAAAAGAACTAAATTTGTTTAGCTTAACAAAGCGCAGAATGAGAGGTGACCTAATAGGTGTTCAAAATCTTCAAGGGATTCAGCAACCTAAATGTAAGCGAATTATTTACGATCAATCAAGCAAACACGAGAAACAATGGTTATAAGATTATAGGCAAGCGTTTTCATTCTCACGAGGCGAAGCATTTCTTCTTCAACCGCGTTGTGAATAATTGGAACAGACTACCCTCGAACATTGTAAACTGTAATACTGTCGAAACATTTAAGAACCATCTGGATAAACACATGGCAAATAACCCCCCGATTAACACAGTTTCTTTCAGAATAACGCGCAACGAAATGTCAACGCATGCCGCAATGTAAAGTGATTTTCATACATCTGTTCCCTTTCAGAATTGTAGTAAATAGAGTTAGCTTAGATTACAAATCAACTTCTTTTTTCTCCCTGTCCTGTTCGAATTTCCGTGTCAGTTTTTCAATACTGCATGGTATTTTTCCTATCTGTTTCCATGCCAGCATTAGCTGGAGGGAGTGGTGGGGGGGGAGGAGCCTTCTTCTTTGCTATCCTTTTCTCTACCTCGTAGTCAGTAGATTAGTAGTTTTAGATATCCAAACTGCCCCGTAAGGACCAATAGGACTGTTGCAGTTTGTAAGTCTCTTGTATTCCTTTGTATTCCTATGTATTCCTCCTCCCCCCTCCTCCTACTCCTCCTCCTCCCTCCTCCTACTCCTCCTCTTCCTCCTCCTCCTACTCCTCCTCCTCCTCCTCTCCTCCTCCCCCTCCTCCTACTCCTCCTCTCCTCCTCTCCCTCTCCTCTACCCTCCTCCTCCTCCCTCCTCCCTCCTCCTCCTTCCTCCTCCCCCTCCCCCCCCTCCCCCCCCTACTCCTCCTCCTCCCCTCCTCCTCCTCCCCTCCTCCTGGTATTCCTGGAAGAGGCCCTTATAATTGTTTACGGGTGAAGAGAACCAAACCTGTTTATCGTGTTGTGTGCGTCTGTAATACACACATACAGTACAGTACATAGGCTAGGCTACGTACATATACATACATACATACTTACACCAAATGCACAGTCACATACATAACACACACACACACACACACACACACACACACACACACACACACACACACACACACACACACACACACACAAAGAGTTAAAAGAGTGACAGTGCCAAAATCAAGGAATCTTCGAGCTAAAATGTCGACACACGGAGTTTGAAACAATTTTAGTAATAGGATGAGGGAAAGATGGATTCAGGGATAGAGTTCCTGTGTATGTATGTGTAGTACCAAACCTACATACTCCGATAGTCATGAAATTCAGTGATAGGAGAGGCTGGGAATGCGAAATCTCCCGGATGAATAACAGGGGTGCTATGGGCTCTCTGCGAGAGGGCTGGTTATCACACAGAGGCCCACGTCTCTTCAACAAACTCCCACGGCGAGTAAGAGACATGAGGGACATCTCGTTAGACAACTTCAAGAGAGCCCTAGATGTCGAACTGCAAAAAGTGCCAGACGAGCCCATCCTCGCAAGGGAGCGAGCTGTCGCTTCAAACACTGCACCAGATCACCACCCATAACGAGGGGCGTCGCGCTCCTTGGTGCCGCTAGAGGAGCGGCGAACACATCCAAAGGTATCCAAGGTAAGGTATGTGTGTGTATGGCGTCCGTGTGTATGTATGTATGTGTGTAACTGTGTTTATATGTGTGTGTGTGTAGGCCCTATGTGTGTATATATCTGTTTTACTCTGTGTGTGTGTGTGTGTGTGTGTGGTGTGGTGTGGTGTGTGTGTATATGTGTGTGTGAAGGGCCTATGTGTATATCTGTATTACTCTGTGTGTATGTATGTGTGTGTGTGTTTGTGTGCGTATATGTGTGTGTGTAGGGCCTATGTGTATATCCGTATTACTCTGTGTGTGTGTGAATGTATGTATGTATATGTGTGTGTGGTGTATGTTATGTGTGTGTGTATGTTATGTGTGTGTGTATGTTATGTGTGTGTGTTGTTTACCAGCACCGGAGAGAAACCTGTCAATGTTCGGGGGGGGGTCTCTGATAAGATAGCCCAGGTGGCGCAAGGGTACCCGGGGGGGGGGGGGGGGGGGGGGCATGAATGGAAGAAGGGGCGGCAGGTAGGGAGAGGGGGAGAGAGTGTTTGTATGAGAGAGAGTGAGTGGGTGTGTGAGAGAGAGAGAGAGGAAAGAGGCGAGAGGAGTGAGGGAGCGTGTGTGTGTGTGTAGAAGTGAGAGAGTGGAAATAGGGGGTTGGGAGGGAGAGAGTGAGTGTGTATGAGAGAGAGTGAGTGTGTGTGGGGGGGGGAGTGGGAGTGGGAGTGAGAGTGAGGATAGAGGGGGAGAAGTGAGAAAGACAAAAACAGGAGATATCACAGACCTCTTTATTAAGGGGGGGGTCACCGTTTTTTTTTTCTTTCTCTCCTGTTCTCTCTTTCCCTGGCTTGTATCTATTCGGTCCCATTCAGCCAATGTTTTAAGACGTTTATCCCCATCCAGGTGTCGATTTCATTCTGGCGAGCGATAGCGAGCCAGCATTGTATGGAAAAATCCGGCTTGGCCGGAGACATTTTTCTATCGAAAAATGTACACATTTAGCTTGCTGTCAAAACAAAAATATATATGTGCTGGCTCGCCAGGAAAATATTGACACCTGGATGGGGGTAAACGTCTCAAAACAGTAGGCAGAATGGGGCCGAATGGATACAAACCAGAGAGAGAGAGGGAGAGAAAGAGAAAACAAGCGAGGTGGGCTCCTTTAAATACTGGAATATTCCTGCATAGTTCCGCTATAAATAAGGCTCATTCAGACACTCCTCAAAAATTAGCAAGGGTCTGAATTTAAATTAACCCTTTCAAGCTCCAATACGCGTTTCTGTTCTGTTTTCTGGCTACTATTAGACGATTTTATTCAGATTAGTAACATAATATGAGTCAAAGGGTTAATTGAGGTAGTATTTACCCTTTTGATACCCACAGATCCTTCCTAAGCTGCATAAAATTGTCTAATGATAGCCAAAATAAAATGCTAAAACGCATCAGAGCTTCAAGGGGTTAATGTATTCAGCCAAAAACTAAAATAAAATATCTTCAAAATGACACCAGAACGAGCTTCGTATCCAGTGCCACAGTACCATGTCATGTCAACCAGTAGCTCTCAACCAGTGCCAAATTAACCCAGACCAACCAAACCAGTGCCAAAATATATAGTACTAACCTAACCTAACCGTATTGGTTGATTTGGTACTGGTTGAGAGCTACTGGTTGAAATGGTCTACTGGAACAATCTTTACCGGTACCCCTTAACTTCTCATAACTCGAAATGAATGCAAGCAATCGAGCTGACATTTCTATCATTTGGGAAGAGCCCGCCAGGAAATAGGTGTGGACATTTACAGTCAGTTTGCTCTAGGCCCTTTTGAGTTATGAGAAGTTAAGGGGTCAAGATTACTGTCAAGTTCGTTGGCGCTACCTACAGTATACGTCTGATTTACACTATTATTACTGTACCGAATCTTGCACGTGCTACATATGTTATTTATGCTCTCTCTCTCTCTCTCTCTCTCTCTCTCTCTCTCTCTCTCTCTCTCTCTCTCTCTCTCTCTCTCTCTCTCTCTCTCTCTCTCTCTCTCTCTCACACACATACACAAGGGGTTTAATGGGTACGTCCCTGTTAATCTCCGCTCCCATCCCCCCCCCACCCCCTTTGACACTCCCACCCCCTGCACCAATAGTAGGCCGGGGCGTTAATGTGTACAGCCAATGAGAAGCAAGCAACGCAATCCAAGATAAACACTAATGTGTCTTGTCTGCGACGTGTATGTTAGACAATATTTACTGTGTGTGTGTGTTTGAGAGAGAGAGAGAGATTTACATAGATTTACATAATTACACTGGCCACACAGTCCTTACGATCCAAACGAGGTGGTCAGGACTTATTCTAATAGAGATGAGAGAGAAAAAGAGACAGACAGACAGACTTAATGAACCAGTACCCGATAGTAGTAGTAGTAGTAGTAGTAGTAGTAGTGTGTATCAGAACGTGTATAAGTCCACTATACCACAGGCCTATCGCTGACTATATAGACCTAGGTATAAAATATAATATGCATGAAAGGTGGGTAGATGGATGGGGAGGAGAGACTTGTATGAGAGGTAGGTAGGTGGGTTGGGGGGGGGGGGGGGGAGAGTTTTGTGAGAGCAAGTGGGAAGGCTAGGTGGGGGGTGGATGGGAGGGGAGGGGAGAGTTGCAGGAGAGGTAGGTAGGTTGGGGAGTGGGGTGGGGGGAGGGTTGTATGAGAAGGTAGGTGAGAGCAAGTTGGGGAGGCTAGGTTGGTGGGTGGATGGGAGGGGAGGGGAGAGTTGCAGGAGAGGTGGTTGTATGAGAGGTAGCTGAGAGCAAGTGGGGAGGCTAGGTGGATGGGAGGGGAGGGGAGAGTTGCATGAGAGGTAGGTAGGTTGGGGAGTGCGGTGGGGGTGGGTTGTTTGAGAGGTAGGTAGGTGTGTGAGTGGGGAGGATGGAGTTTTATGAGATGTAGGTAGGTGGGGGAGGGAAGGGGGAGTTGCATGATATGTAGGCAGGTATGTGGGTTAGTGTGGGGTGGGTGAGGGGAGGATGGAGTCTTACGAGATGTAGGTAGGTGGGGAAGTGGGGGGGGTGCCGTATGAGGGGTACGGTAGGTGAGAGCAAGTGGGGAGGCTAGGTGGGGTGGGTGGGGGGGGGGGGGGTGAATCTTATGAGAGGTAGGTGGGTGAGAGGGGGGAGGGGAGGGGGGAGTTGCATGCAAGGTAGGTAGGTGGGTGGGGAGAGAGCAGTAGGCGGTTGGTTGGTTGGGTAAGGAGGAGGACCAGGAGAGAGTTGCATGATAGAGGAAATACCAGAGTAGTACGGTACCAGCTGCGCGCATGCCATCTTCTATATAAGGGGTTCTCTCTCTCTCTCTCTCTCTCGCTTTCGCTCTCGCTCTCGCTCTCTCTCTCTCTCTCTCTCTCTGCCTGGGTGGGTGGGGAGAGAGCAGTAGGCTAGCTAGGCGGTTGGTTGGGTTAGGAGGAGGAGGAGGAGGGAGTTGCATGATAAAGGAAATACCAGAGTAGTACCACCGCGCGCATAATAACGTCATCTTCTATATAAGGGGTTCTCTCTCTCTCTCTCTCTCTCTCTCTCTCTCTCTCTCTCTCTCTCTCTCTCTCTCTCTCTATCTATCTATCTCTCTGCTTTGGTGGGTGGGGAGAGAGCAGTAGGCGAGCTAGGCGGTTGGTTGGTTGGTTAGTTGGGTAAGGAGAAGGGAGTTGCATGATAGAGGAAATACCAGAGTACCACCGCGCGCATATGCCATATTCTATATAAGGGGTTCTCTCGCTCTCGCTCTCGCTCTCGCTCTCGCTCTCGCTCTCTCTCTCTCTCTCTCTCTCTCTCTCTCTCTCTCTCTCTCCTCTCTCTCGCTCTCGCTCTCTCTCTCTCTCTCTCTCTCTCTCTCTCTCTCTCTCTCTCTCTCCACTACTACCATCATCACTGCTTGCTAACTCACTCTCACTCTCTATCTATCTATCTATCTAGCTGGACTACTAACATCATCACTGCTTGCTAGCATGCTCTCTCTCTCTCTCGTCTTAGGGTGAAACGTCTTATAGTCACCAAACTAATGAGGCGAAATATCTTAAAATCTCTAGTTGAATGGGGTGAAACAGGGAGCTTCCAACACACCCTCTTAGCGGACCCTATAACCTTTCTATGAAGCTACTCTCTTAACCCTATCAGTACCGGTGCCGTCCTTTTAAGGGGAAAGGGTTCGTTTTTCTGGACCCACTTCTTCCTCATGTTTAGCCCCATTAATTTTCAGATGCTAAGATGTTTGTCCTATTAGTTTGTCGATTTTAAGACCTTTTGTCCCATTTGTTTTCAATATTAAGACTTTTCGTGCTATTTAGGTGTCATTTTTTTCCTGGCGAACGATAGCGAGCCTATTTGAGAAGAAATCGGCCTTCGGCCGAGACATTTTCCTACCGAAAAATGTAGAAATTAATCTAGAAGAGGGATCTAATGGATGTTTGTTTAAAACTTTGATGGATCTCTAGGGAGGAAGCTAAAACACATATATATATATATATATATTAGGGTTGGGTGTGACAGGGATCTGCCTTGTGTAGGCCAATCGGCTTTCTGCAGACTCCCATTTCTTATGTTCTGATGAAAAACCGATAATCGACCACAAACTTTTTCCTTCCCCCACAAAAGACTTCACCTTCACTGGGAACACACACACACACACACACACACACACACACACACACACACACACACACACACACACACACACACACACACACAAGGAATGTAGATAGAACGGGGAGGGCACACAGACACACATATGCACACACACACACCTTCACACACACACACACACACACACACACAGGAAATGTTGATAGGAGAAAGGGGAGTACACACACACACACACACACACACACACACACACACACACACACACATATGAGGAACAAGGTGGACCAGACCAACGGCCCACCTCCCCTTGATGGTCCCCCGGTCACTGGGAACGCAGACACACAGGCAGTACCGGTACTTTCTCTCCGCTTATTTCAACCCATGTATTTTTATGTATGTTTTTAGCGATTTATTTCCTCCCTAGACCTCCATCAAGCTTTAAGGGGAGATTTCCACTTGAGGGATTTTTTTTCTTTATCCCCTTCTCCCTCATGTTTAGCCCCATTGCTTTTGAGATTTTAAGATGTTCGCCCCATTAGTTTGGCGATTTTAAGAACTTTCACCCAATTTATGTAACTTTTAAGACCTTTCGTCCCATTTAAGTGTCGATTTTTTTCATGTAAAATTTATCTTGAAAGGGGGTCAAGGGGATGTAATTTCAATCTTGATGGAAGTCTAGGGAATCAACTAACCCCCCCCCCCCCCCCGACCCTTCTTCAAAATTAAAATGAAGCTTAGATATTGCTGATACCAATTATTGATCAAAACCTACTTGGTGCCGAGACATCACTTATTAGCGCGACTGTGTGTCTTATCGGTTGAAATGTTGAAAAATGTCCTCCTGGCCAAGGCCGGGTGCTTCTAAATTTACAGGCTCGCTATCGCTCGCCAGGAATAAAATCGACACCTTAATGGCACGAAAGGTCTTAAAATTGACAAATGGGGCAAACTGTCTTAAAATGTCAAAACTACTAGGGCGAACGTCTTAAAATCTCAAAAGCAATGGGGCTAAACATGAGGGAGAAACTGGTCCAGAAAAAAACCCTCAAGTGGAAATCTCCCCTTTTAATTAAAGTGTTCAAAATCATCAAATGCATCGACAATATGAACTGTAGTAAGTACTTCACTATCGACCATTCTAATTACACGCGGGGAAACGGGTGCAAAATTATTGGTAAATCTTTTAACTCACACGAAGCTAAACAATTCTTCTTCAATCGAGTTGTCAACTTATGGAATGGGCTTCCCCGAGACGTTATAGACTGCAGCACCGTTGATTCAATTAAACTCCGCTTAGACAAATATCTCGCATCAAACCCGCGACTGACTGCGTTTGTAAATGAATAACTTTATTTTATCCCCCCCTCAGTTACTAACCCATCTGTCCCCTACTAACTTCCTAATCCTGCCACGGACATTAGTTCCAGGGCAGTAGTTTCCTTTCCAATGTTCCCTTACCCACTCTAAACCACTGTTTAGACACTTGATCCTCAGTGTTTTGGAGGACAAGCAGCCTAGAAGGGTCACTAGATCTGTTGTGGCTTGATTTCCTTTGTACTTGACCACAGAGTATATAACTAAGGCGCGTTTCTGCGATCTTTTTGGCTTAAGCCCGGCTTCCCCTTTTTGGCTTAAGCCCGGCTTCCCCTTTTGGGTTAAGGGGAGGTATTTAGTTTGTTCCCTAGACCTCCATCAAGCTTAAAATTACACCCCCTTGAGTCCCTTTCAAGATAAATTTGTACATTTTTCGGTAGAAAAATGTCCCGGCCGAAGGCCGGTTCCTCTTAAATTACAGGCTCGCTATCGCTCGCCAGGATAAAATTGACACCTGAATGGCACGAAAGGTCTTAATATGGGGTGAAAGTTCTTAAAATCGCTAAACTAATGGGGCAAACGTTTTATAATATCAAAAGCAATGGGGCTAAACATGAGGGAGAAAGGGGTCAAGAAAAAAATCCCTCAAGTGGAGATCTCCCCTTGAGCAAGAGCAGTCGCGCAAAAATGGTTTGGCTCGACTTCGACCACAAGAGTCACGTGACCTAAACACAAACACTGAAAATGGCGGAGCAACAAAGACGACCTAGTGGTCTGGTCTGGTGCCGTTGTAAAGGCTTTTCCCTCAATTTGTTCGGGGAGATCACCTTTTCAACGGCTCCCCCATATGTGTGTTATTGATGAAGCTTTTGATTATTTACTGATATTTCAACTTCTTTTGTCTTTTTGTCCACATTTTTGTCTATTTCCCGCTCTATTGTTCTCTGAATATGTCTGCTATTATATTATTTGTATAAGGCCTATCATATAGTTTGGTATAGGCCTAGACCTAGTCCGTACGTTATACAGTGCAGAAATCGTAAACTCCAACCTCTCATAACTCAAACTCCAACCTCTCATAACTCAAACTCCAACCTCTCATAACTCAAACTCCAACCTCTCATAACTCAAACTCCAACCTCTCATAACTCAAACTCCAACCTCTCATAACTCAAACTCCAACCTCTCATAACTCAAACTCCAACCTCTCATAACTCAAACTCCAACCTCTCATAACTCAAACTCCAACCTCTCATAACTCAAACTCCAACCTCTCATAACTCAAAAAGGACTATTTAAGTAATCGAGCTAATATTTCTACCAACTAGGCAGACTTGGCTAGGGAATATGTGTATAAATTGACGACTCATTTGCTTAAGGAGAGGTATTTAGTTTGTTCCCTAGACTTCCATCAAGGTTAAGATTACACCCCGTTGAGCCCCTTTCAAGATAAATTTGTACATTTTTCGGTAGAAAAATGTCCCGGCTGAAAGCCGGTTCCTCTTAAATTACAGGCTCGCTATCGCTCGCCAGGATAAACTCGACACCTAAATGGCATGAAAGGTCTTAAAATTGATAGAAATGGGTTGAAACTTCTTAAAATCGTCAAAATAATGGGGCGAACATCTTAAAATTAGACAAACAATGGGGCTAAACATGAGGGAGAAAGGGGTCAAGAAAAAAATCCCTCAAGTGGAAATCTCCCCTTAAGCCCTTGAGTTACAGAGGTTAGAGGTTACGATCTCTGCCCAACCTAAAATGAACGGACTATCGTGTTTGTATATCTTGGTAACGTTCACAATTATCCAGTGTTATGACAATACCCCACCCATAACGAGGGGCGTCGCGCTCCTTGGTGCCGCTAGAAGAGTGGCGAACACATCAAAAGGTATCAAAAGGTACCCCGGCATCAATAACACGATTTGGGAACTATTAGAAGGATGTTCTTCATACACACAGAACGATTTTTTTCCCAGATCGGCCTGGATGATTCTGCCAATAGCCTATCGTGTTTCCTTTGTTGATTTTCGGTGTGAGCATCCTGGGTTCGAATCCACGGACTGCCACATGTGTTTGTAAATTTCATTAATCGATTTTAGGAGTATGGTTGGTTGTTGGAAGGAACATAATCATTGATATTGGTTCAGGAGTAATTTATCGAGAGGCCTTCCCTAGTGGTTAAGGCTCCATTAATTGCTCTTTCCATTCACATATGCATAGCCTACGTGAGTTGCAGTTGGGATGTGTGTACATGCTTAGATTGATATGCAGGATTCGAAGTTGCATAATAAATCGTAGGCAGTGTCCACCAACCTTTAACTGTCTTCGTGGTGCGATGTATAAGGTGTTGATTTTCGGTGTGAGCATCCTGGGTTCGAATCCACGGACTGCCACATGTGTTTGTAAATTTCATTAATCGATTTTAGGAGTATGGTTGGTTGTTGGAAGGAACATAATAATAGTGCATATCGAGCCAACTATAATAGTTTTTTTATCGATTTTTTATTTTATGCATTATTAATAGAATATCATTATATAATATATATTACATTACTTAGGTATTCAAAATATACACACTCGATCTAGTCTCTATGATATTTACCCAATACAAAACGATGAGAACAAAACACATCACAACAGATATTGTTTACAAACAATTCCCGCTTCAGCCAAAGTCCCAAAGTCAAGCGGCCTTTCAGGGCGGATTGAGAAAAGTCGATCCTGCTTAAGGGGAGATCTCCACTTGAGGGATTTTTTTCTTGACCCCTTTCTCCCTCATGTTTAGCCCCATTGTTTTTGATATTATAAAACGTTTGCCCCATTAGTTTAGCGATTTTAAGAACTTTCACCCCATATTAAGACCTTTCGTGCCATTCAGGTGTCAATTTTATCCTGGCGAGCGATAGCGAGCCTGTAATTTAAGAGGAACCGGCCTTCGGCCGGGAAATTTTTCTACCGAAAAATGTACAATTTATCTTGAAAGGGACTCAAGGGGGTGTAATTTTAAGCTTGATGGAGGTCTAGGGAACAAACTAAATACCTCCCCTTAAGCGCGGCTCGAGTTTGGCTTAAGGTTTGTCCTCGCAAAAACGAATTTCGCTCTTGGCTTAAGTCTGGCCTAAGCCAAAACGCTTGCAAAAACGCGCCTCTATATATATAGATATATATATATATATATATATATATATATATATATATATATATATATAGATAGATAAATAGGTAGAGAGAGAGAGAGAGAGAGTGAGTGAGTCTGGGGGTCATCGGGAACAAGGTCCATAGATATCTATGGACCTTGATCGGGAACACAAGCAGCACACCTCGGTTAAGGGGAGATGAAGCGTTTGTCTGGTCCCTTTCTCCCTCATGTTTAGACCTATTAGTTTTCACATTGTATGACGTTCGGCCTATTAGTTTAAAGATTTTAAGACCTTACACCCCATTTAGTTGTCAATAGTAAGACTTTTCGTGTCATTCAGGTGTCGATTTTTTCCTGGCTAGCGATAGTGAGCCTGTGCCGAGACATTTGTCTATCGAAAAATGTACATATTTACCTTGAAGGAGGGTCTGGGGGGGGGGGGGTAAGCTTGATCGAGTAAACTAAATATAATTATAAAAATATAATAAATGCTTAACTAAATAGGCCCCTCCCTCTTAAGGGGAGATTTCCACTTGAGGGATTTTTTTTCTTGCCTCCTTTCTCCCTCATGTTTAGCCCCATTGTTTTTCTAATTTTAAGACGTTTACCCCATTATTTTGACGATTTTAAGAACTTTCAACCCATTTCTGTCAATTTTAAGACCTTTCGTGCCATTTAGGTGTCGATTTTATCCTGGCGAGCGATAGCGAGCCTGTAATTTAAGAGGAACCGGCTTTCAGCCGGGACATTTTTCTACCGAAAAATGTACAAACTTATCTTGAAAGGGGCTCAAGGGGGTGTAATCTTAAGCTTGAAGGATATCTAGGGACCAAACTAAAAACCTCCCGTTAAAGGTGGCATCATCACACGAGCAGTTTTAGTGATATTTTTTGTTCCGAATAGTTCAAATGTCAGCCAAGGAAAGCCAGGCGGTGCGCATTAAGGAGAGGAAGACCGTTTGTTTGGTCTATTCATTAAGGGGAGGCAGACCGTTTGTTTGGTCTATTCATTAAGGAGAGGAAGACCGTTTGTTTGGTCTATTCATTAAGGGGAGGCTGACCGTTTGTTTGGTCTATTCATTAAGGGGAGGCAGACCGTTTGTTTGGTCTATTCATTAAGGGGAGGCTGACCGTTTGTTTGGTCTATTCATTAAGGGGAGGCTGACCGTTTGTTTGGTCTATTCATTAAGGGGAGGCAGACCGTTTGTTTGGTCTATTCATTAAGGGGAGGCAGACCGTTTGTTTGGTCTATTCATTAAGGGGAGGCTGACCGTTTGTTTGGTCTATTCATTAAGGGGAGGCTGACCGTTTGTTTGGTCTATTCATTAAGGGGAGGCAGACCGTTTGTTTGGTCTATTCATTAAGGGGAGGCAGACCGTTTGTTTGGTCGATTCATTCATTTATTCATATATTTGTTTAGTTTCCTCCCTAGACCTCCATCAGGTTTAGACAAGCATCCCCTAGACCCCCCCCTCAAGATAAATTTGTAATTTTGTCGGTAGAAAAATATCCTGGCCAAAGGACGATTCCTCCTAAAATTGCAGGCTCGCGTTCGCTCGCCAGGAAAAAATCGACACTGAATGACACGAACAATCTGAATAGTGACAACGAAATGGGGTGAAAGGTGTGTACGGGGTGTAAGGGGGTGAAAGGTGTGTAGGGGGTGTAATGGGGTGAAAGGTGTGTAGGGGATGTAATGGGGTGAGAGGTGTGTAGGGGTGTAATGGGGTGAAAGGTGTGTAGGGGGTGTAATGGGGTGAAAGGTGTGTAATGGGGTGAAAGGTGTGTAGGGGATGTAATGGGGTGAAAGGTGTGTAGGGGGTGAGAGGTGTGTAGGGGGTGTAATGGGGTGAAAGGTGTGTAGGGGGTGAGAGGTGTGTAGGGGGTATTTTTCACAGCTTGGTGGAGGTTGGGAAGGAACCTTAAATATAATAGTTCAACATAATATGTCAGCCAGGAAAGCCAGGCGATGCGCACATTAGGGTACGTAACGGTATATGGCCAGCCGCTGTAAGGGGAGAGGGGCCGTTTTTCTGGTCCCCCTTCTCCCTCGTGTTTAGCCCCATTAGTTTTCAGATTTTAAGATGTTTGCCCTATTAGTTGGGCGATTTTAACACCTTTCGCCCCATTTCGTTGTCAATTTTAAGACCTTTCGTGCCATTTAGGTGTCTATTTTTTCTGGCAAGCGATAAGGAGCCTGTTGTTTTTCTACCGAAAAATTTACACATTTTTCTTTGAAAGGGGATCTAGAGGATGGGAGGAAACTTGAAAGGAAAAAAAAAACATGCAAAAAAATCGACCAAAAAGTTATCTATCCTCCCTTAACCCTATCTGTACTGTCGACGTCTTTTTGTTTATTATTCTAGCTATAGGTAGACGATTTTGTGCAGTTTAAGAAGGATGTCTGGTAGTAAAAGGGTTGTTGTTGTTGTTGTTGTTCCCCAAGCTGCCTGGCCGAACAGTCCCAAGGCCCCGAAAAAGGCCATAACCGAGCGCCCCCACAGAACCCTCCCTGCCGACCACAATAAAGCCTGGGTGACCGAAGCCACTCCATGACGGGGAGTTGAGGAGGGTGCGGAAACGCCCGGGAAACCAAAGCCCCACCCAGGGTCCTGTGCTCCTAAGCAATTATGAAGAGAAAGTTGAAGGGCAAAGGAAAATTGTGACGCTTTGGCTTCCAATCTTGGTAGATTGGGACGTCAATCCACGGAAGAGACGCCGTCACTTGAGATCTAGAAAATATATAAGTAAAAGGAACAGTCAGAGTAAGCTATGGGTATGGCAGAGATCGCTCAGTTCTCACTCTGATAGACCAGCCCAAGGTTAAGAGATACAACGTTGTATCTCTTAACCTTGGACCAGCCCATCACCACATGACTAGAACCCAATCCTCTCAGCATCAGCTAGGAAAGGCCCTAGAAAGCCGCCTTTGGCGGGGGTATAGCTCCTCTATTTCAACCCCTTTCAGGGTTGGGCACCCGTCCAATTTGAGATTGAGATAGTTCGAAGCCTGTTAATTGCTGGGGGCCCATTTTAAACTGAATACAATTTGTGTGTGTGTGTGACAGAGAGAGAGAGAGAGAGAGAGAGAGAGAGAGAGCGCGCAAGAGCAAGCAGAGTAGAGTAAGTGGAGAGAGAGAGAGAGAGAGAGAGAGAGAGAGAGAGAGATTCAGATTCAGATTATTTTATTTCCATTAAATATACAATGGCTGTTCATACAATAGAATCATCTTAAACAAATTACATAATACATAGACACTTAGACTATCTCCCCGGAATGAACCGCAGGATCTTTGTAATACTAACCATTCCCTGTGCTCCTAGAGATTCAGATTTAGATTCATATTATTTTCTTCTGTTAAATATACAACGGCTGATCATACAATAAATTAATTTTAAACATATTACATAATACATAATACATTAACAGTGTCGTACAATTATTACAAAAATAGGCAATGGTATAAATCACATAATACATAATTTAATACAGGCGGACATAATCATGATCCGGTTCGTTGTGCACTGGGAGCTAAGGTGTCTTGAGATCGCCTCGTACCTATACGCAACGAACGTATTATAGTCTGCATGGTTGGTATCTAAAGAGAGAGAGAGAGAGAGAGTTAGGAGTTTACAGATAAATGACTCTTACCAGAAATACGTTAAACATATATAAAACAGATTATAAATTATATATAGATTAAAGATATATAGAAATATATAGAACTATATAGAACGTGATCACTTCTCACTCTATATGATCTTCTAAAATGTGCCTCTTTAGTCTGCCCTTGAATACTGGCAGGCTATTAGTGTCTTTGACTATGTTGGGCAGGGCGTTCCATACCGTAGAGAACTCGCCCCATAGTCGGTTCTGGCTCTAGGAACATACAGATCGTTCTGCTGTCGTGTGGTGCTGTTGGAGATATCGTTTATGGTAGAGAATTGCGAGAACCAGTTAGGATATATATTATTTTGTACCTTAAAAACAGTTACTGCTACATCAAAGGTGAGCTTTTGGGATATTGTCATCCATTCTAATTGATCAATAATAGGGGTAACGTGATCTTACTTTTTTGCTCCTACAATTACTTTAGATGCAAAATTTTGCAATTTCTGGACATTATGGAGAAGTGTGTGATTAGTATTTCCGTATATCTCCAAGCAGTAGTACAAGACAGAGAGAGCTAACGACTGGACCACAATTTTCCTAGTTTGCATGTCAAATTTATCCTTCATTCTATTGATATAAAACAGTATTCCATTGACCTTCTTAGTCGTTTCGTTGATATATTTTTCGAAAGTCATATTACTATCGATATGAACACCAAGATTGTTTACATGTTTACATGGAATAATGTTAGAGAGAGAGAGAGAGAGAGAGAGAGCGAGCAAGAGCAAGCAGAGTAGAGAGAGAGAGAGAAGAGTAAAGTAAGGGGAGGGGCGACATGAAATTTGAGACAGGGTGAGGAAGGGGCAGGTAGCTAACCCAGGGTGACAGGGGGGGGGGGGGGGGAGAGAGAGAGAGAGCGCGAGAGAGAGATTCAGATTATTATATTTCCATTAAATATACAATGGCTGTTCATACAATAGAATCGTCTTAACCAAATTACGTAATACATAGCGTATCATCATCTTACATAAACAGTGTCGGTAATAATGCACAGAGAAATACATCCTACCTATTTTGTATGAGAGAGAGAGAGAGAGGAGTGGACGAGAGGGATAAGAGGGGAGGGGAGGGGAGGGGGAGAGAGAATACAGAGAGGAGGGGGCAGGAGATAGAGGGGGTTATTGGGGAGGGGAAGAATGCAGACGAGAAGAAGGGAGGGGAGGAGAAGAGGGTACGAAAGGGGAGAGGAAGGGAGGGGAAGTGGGTACGGGAGGGAGAAGAGGAGGGAGGGGGGAGGAGAAGAGGGTGCATGAAGGGAGGGGAAGAGAGTACGGGAGGGAGAAGCAAGGAGGGGAGGGGAAGGAGAGGGGAAGATGAGGAGGGAGAGAGAAGCAAGGGGAGAATAAAGGAGGGGAGAGGAAGGGGAGAATAAAGGAGAGGGGGAGAGGAAAAGAGGTTGCATTAAGGAAGGTTTCAACAGTACTGCACTCTATAACATTACTATAGTCTATTCCCTGTAAGTAGGCGAGACATCATGAACTCTAACCTCTGTAACTCAAAAACGACTAGAGTAATCGAGCTAATATGTCTACCATTTGGGAAGAGTCAGTCAAGGAATAGATGTGGAAATTTACAGCCAATTTGCTCTAGCCCTTTTTGAGTTACATAGGATAGAGGTCATGATGTCTCGCCTACTTACAGCGAATAGACTTTTTTGTATAGGCAGTCCATTCCATAAGTTTACTACCCGGTTGAATAAGTGTTTTTCTTCATGGGAGTGAAAGGTCTTACGGGTTATTTTGCAGCCATTCCCTTGTGTGGATTCAGATTCAGATTAATTTATGTCTATTAAATATAGCCTACCATGGCTGTTCATACAATAAAGTCATCTTAAACAAAACTACATAATACATAATGCATCATAATCTTACATAAACAAAACTACATAATACATAATGCATCATAATCTTACATAAACAGTGTCGGTAAGAAATAGCTCCTACCTAAAAGGGGAGGAAGATGCTGAGGCGTAGAGGTGGAGGGGGGAAGATGCTGAGGCGTAGAGGTGGAGGGGGAAGATGCTGAGGCGTAGAGGTGGAGGGGGGAAGATGCTGAGGAGTAGAGGTGGAGGGGGGAAGAGGGTGAGGAGTAGAGGTGGAGGGGGGTAGGTGGTGAGGAGTAGGGGTGGGGGGGGGAGATGTTGAGGAGTAGAGGTGGAGGGAGGAAGATGCTGAGGAGTAGAGGTGGAGGGGGAAGATGCTGAGGAGTAGAGGTGGAGGGGGGTAGATGCTGAGGAGTAGAGGTGGAGGGGGGAAGATGCTGAGGAGTAGAGGTGGAGGGGGGTAAGATGCTGAGGAGTAGAGGTGGAGGGGGGGTAGATGCTGAGGAGTAGAGGCGAAAGGGGGGGAGATGCTGAGGACTAAAGGTAACAAAGGGGGAGGAGGGGGAGATGCTGAGGAGTAGAGGCGAAAGGGGGGGGAGATGCTGAGGACTAAAGGTAACAAAGGGGGAGGAGGGGGAGATGCTGAGGACTAAAGGTGAAAAAGGGGAGGAGGAGGGGGGAGATGCTGAGGAGTAGAGACGGAAGGGGGGAGAGGAGGTTCATGGAGTGAGGTAAGGTAGAAGAACGGCTGACAAGGAAGGTATAGTCTCTCTCTCTCAAGACACATACACGAACACATAATACCGGTACCCTCACATATTTGCCAACCTCCTCCTCCTTTCCCCCTCCTTCTCCCCTCCACCCCTCCCTCCCTTCTCTTCCTCCTCCTCTTCCATACTTCTCTCCCTCCCTCTCCTTCCTCCTCCTCCCTCCTCCCTCCCTTTCCCCCTCCCCTCCCCCACCCCTACCCTACACCCTTTCTCCCCATCCCTCCCTCCCTCCCTCTTCCTCCTCCTCCCTCCCCTGTGCTTACAACCACAGGAAGTGACGTGGCGGGCGGTGATAGGTGGAAAGGCTGTATGGGGTGACAGAACACACATACGTAACACACATACGTAAGCATGCACGCACCCCCTCCTCAGCGCACGCACCAAGAGAGAGAGAGAGAGAGAGAGAGAGAGAGAGACACGTGTATGTATTTATTTAACTGTTCACCGGTTTTATAATAGTAGATATTCAACTATTGCATAGAAAATGATCAATTATTATATAAGTCATACTAGCCTATACGCATGAGCAAATCTTCCAAGACATTAACCCATTCAGTACCAGGGACATCCTGTTCATCATATTCTGGCAACTATTAGAAGATTCCATTCAGCGTAGGAAGGACTTCTAGCAATAATAAGGCTCCACACTATCTCAACCAACCCATTTAAGTACCACAGACTAAATATAGCTAGACTAAAATATACCACACGTGGCTGGTACTGAAAGGGTTAATAATATCTTATATTAGGAAAGGTTTGTTCTTAAGGGGACCGACCTGCTTTTCCTCTTTGGGTTTTATACATTCGGCCCCATTCAGCCTACTGTTTTAAGACGCTTCTCCCCATTCAGGTATCGATTTTGTTCCTGGCGAGCGACAGCGGGAGATGAAACTCACGGTACTGAAGCTATATGCATGAGAAGTGAAACAAAAGAGTCCTGGCGATAAATACCATGTAGTTGTGAAGTAGAGAGATCGATTAGTTTTATAGGAGTACAAAGGAGTACAAAGGAAATCAAGCAACAACAGATCTAGTGACCCTTCTAGGTTGCTTGTCCTCCAAAACACTGAGGATCAAGTGTCCAAACAGTGGTTTAGAGTGGGTAAGGGAACATTGGAAAGGGAATTACTGCCCTGGAACTAATGTCCGTGGCAGGATTAGGAAGTTAGTAGGGGACAGATGGGTTAGTAACTGAGGGGGGGGGGATAAAATAAAGTTATTCATTTACAAACGCAGTCAGTCGCGGGTTTGATGCGAGATATTTGTCTAGGCGGAGTTTAAATGAATCAACGGTGATGCAGTCTATAACGTTTCGGGGAAGCCCATTCCACAAGTTGAAAACTCGATTGAAGAAGAAATTCTTAGATTCGTGTGAGTTAAAAGATTTACCAATAATTTTGCACCCGTTTCCCCGCGTGTAATTAGAATGGTCGATAGTGAAGTACTTACTACAGTTCATATTGTCGATGCCTTTGATGATTTTGAACACTTGAATTAAGTCACCTCTTAATCTGCGCTGGGTTAAAGGAAATAGATTTAATTCTCTAAGACGCTCTTCGTATGGTTTGTTCTTTAGGCTAGGTAGCATTTTGGTAACTCTACGTTGAACTCGTTCTAGCTTGTTTATATCTTTTTGGTAATAAGGGCACCAGGATTGAACGCAGTATTCCAGAAGAGGGCGGACTAAGGAATTGTAAAGGGTTAGGATAACTTCTTTGGATTTATGCTCAAATGACCTGCCGGCATATAAAGCCAATTATTTTGTTTGCCTTCTTAACAACTTCTGAACATTGTTGACTCGGTTTTAGGTTACTCGCTATTGTTACTCCCAGATCGGTTTCTCTGTTTACATTCTTAAGCTGAGTGCCATTCATCGAATAGTTTGCTTACTCATTTAGGTATCCGATATGTAGTACTTTACATTTATCCGCATTGAAACTCATTTGCGAGTACAAAGAGTTAGGTGAGATGGGTTCAAAGCCTGTTAATTGTTGGAGGATTTTGTGCAGTTTAAGAAGGATCTCTGGTAGTACAAAGTGTTAGCCGAGATAGTTCGAAGCCTGTTAATTGCTGGAGGAAATCGTTGCAGTTTAAGAAGGATCTCTGATAGTACAAAGGGTTAGGTGAGATAGTTCGAAGCCTGTTTATTGTTGGAAGATTTTGTGCAGCTTAAGAAGGATCTGTGGTAGTACAAAGGATTAGGTGAGATAGTTCGAAGCCTGTTTATTGTTGGAGGATTTTGTGCAGCTTAAGAAGGATCTGTGGTAGTACAAAGGGTTAGGTGAGATAGTTCGAAGCCTGTTTATTGTTGGAGGATTTTGTGCAGCTTAAGAAGGATCTGTGGTAGTACAAAGGGTTAGGCGAGATAGTTCGAAGCCTGTTAATTGTTGGAGGATTTTGTGCAGTAGGAAGGATTTTAGGAAGGTGGGCCGGTGGAAGGGCATGGTCTGTTTATAGTGGGGGTGGGATGTGTTAGGTGTAGGAGAGGAGGAGGGGGTGGTGTTATCTGTTATGGTGGGGTGTGTTAGGTGTAGGAGAGGAGGGAGGGGTGGTGTTATCTGTTATGGTGGGGGGGTGTTAGGTGGAGGAGAGGAGGGGGTGGTGTTATATGTTATGGTGGGGGTGTGTTAGGTGTAGGAGAGGAGGAGGGGGGGGTTATATGTTATGGTGGGGGGGTGTTAGGTGGAGGAGAGGAGGGGGGGGGGGGGTGTTATATAGTATAGGAAGCATGGAAGGTAAGGGTGAGGGTGAAGGGGATATGGGCTGGTTTTCTGAACCACTTTCTCCCTCATGTTTAGCCCCATTAGTTTTCAGATGTTAAGATGTTTGCTTCATTAGTTAGTCGATTTTAAGACCTTTAAGATCTTTCGTACTATTTAGGTGTCGATTTTTTCACTGGCGAACGATAGTGAGCCTGTAATGTTGGAAGAAACGGCCTTCGGCCGGGAAATTTTTCTACCGAAAAATATACAAATTAATCTAGAAGGGGGATCTAATGGGTGTTTTTTTTTTAATGTGATGGAGGTCTAGGGAGGAAACTAGAAAAATAATGAATACATGCAAAAATCGGCCAAAAAGTGAACCATATCCCCTTAACTTATATGGTAAGGGAGATGTTGTTTACTGTTTGGAGGGGGCGGCCGTTACAGAGGTCCACCTCTACGTCAACACGCCGTCCGGTAGGTTGTGTATACAGACCAGTCTATGATACAGACTAATCACACATAACATAGCCACTCCAACAGCTTGCTCTCTCTCCAACACCCCCTTCTCCCTCTCTACACTCTTCAGACAAAATAGGAAAAAGTAGAAAGTAGGTACGAGGTGCCGTTGTAAAGGCTTATCCCTCAATACCTTCACCTGACCTGATCTGATAGTTAAGCCGGTATCACACGAGAGCTTTTATAGTCAACATTCGATCATCAACATTTGTCTGGCAACATTTCTGGAATATTTTGCACTGGTATCGGAAACTAGACTGGTGATAGATGAATTTTGATATCCGAAATATTTCAAATGTTGACCTCATAAGCTGCCAGACCAGTGTTGAGGATAAATGTTGAGGGAAAAAGTGCTCGTGTGATACCGGCTTAAAAGGGGAGTAAGGACACTACTCGTAAATGTGTGTGTGTGTGTGTGTGTGTGTGTGTGTGTGTGTGTGTGTGTGTGTGTGTGTGTGTGAGTGAGAGTTACACAGATACTCAGACCACACAGACCTTGCGGTTCCAACTAGGTGGTCCGGCCTTAATACTACTAGACAGCGACAGTTTATAGTAGAAGAATAGGACAGTAAAATAGAAGAGAGAGAGAGAGAGAGAGAGAGAGAGAGAGAGAGAGAGGGGGGGGGGGGGGGTGATGTGTCACTGTGCGTAGTAAGTCACGTAGCTCTTCCCTCTCCCCTCCCTCCTCCCCACCCTCACTCACATGTCCACCCTCTCTCACATGTCCTCTCTCTCTCTCTCGCTCTCGCTCTCTCTCTCTCTCTCTCTCTCTCTCTCTCTCTCTCTCTCTCTCTCTCTCGCACCTTCACCCTTTTTAGATGATGTAATTATGATGCTTGTTACATTTGTACTTCTCTCAATAAAAGAATCAAATCAAATCGATCCCTCCCGTATGCCACCCCCCCCCCCCCTCCCCCTTCCCTCTCTCTCCCTCCCTCCTGGCGTTATTCTTGACTTACAGTGTGATGGCTCAATAATCCAGAAGGGGTGATAGCCTCTGGAGTCCTCCCGGGATTCGAACTCGGGACACCACACCTATTCCACACTCCCATACTCTCACACACGTACCCTTCCATTTGGTCTCAGTCATTCCACATACATCCAGCCCGGCATTCACTATTATAACACTTCCAGAACCTCTCTCTCTCTTTTGTCTCAGCATTCACTCCTCTTACATTCCATGTGACAATCCTTAAGCAGGTTTTCCGAGCAAACTAAAAATAGAAAAGTGTAGCCTATATATATATATATATATATATATATATGAACAAATAGATAAAAATCTCATCCCTTAAGATGACCAGTATCCCCCCTCCCCCCCCCCCCCTTCCCCCCAGCTGTTGCTCAATGAACCTGTTGTTGTTGTTGTTATTGTTGTTGTGGAACCAGTAAACAAGTTCTTCACGGAGTCACACCACACCGGCTGTTCATTTCATCAATATTTGTTATCGGCAATTTTTTGTCGGGAAGCCTCGAAATTCAAGTTTTTTATCATTATTCAGCAGGGCCTGGACGCTTCTGAATTCAGGGGATTGGTTCATTTCTTGGCCGTTATTTTAATTTAATTATTAGTCTAGTTTCCTCCCTAGACCTCCATCAAACTTTTGATATATTTGTACATTTTTCGGTAGAAAAATTTCCCGGCCAAAGGCTGGTCCTCCTAAACTACAGGCTCGCTTTCGCTCGCCAAGAAAAAAATCGACACTAAATGACACGAAAACCCGTAATATTGACAAGGGAAAGGGGCGAGCGTCTTGAAATCTAAAAACTAATGGGGCTAAAAATGAGGGAGAAGGCGGAGGTGGGGAAGCTAAAGCAAACAATGTCGTCTTAGGTTTCAAAGGGTTATAACCACATTCCTGCATCATTAATAGAGGCCCCATCTTCTCCAGGTATTATATATTTATTCATATAGGCCTCTCTCTCTCTCTCTCTCTCTCTCTCTCTCTCTCTCTCTCTCTCTCGCTCTCTCTCTCTCTCGCTCTCGCTCTCTCTCTCGCTCTCGCTCTCTCTCTCTCTCTCTCTCTCTCTCTCTCTCTCTCTCTCTCTCTCTCTCTCTCTCTCTCTCTCTCTCTCTATATATATATATATATTTAATAGTTTCCTCACTAGGCCTCCATCGAGCTTTAAAACACCCCCGTATATCCCCCTCCAAGATAAATTTGTACATTTTTCGGTAGAAAAATTACCCGGCGGAAGGCCGGTTTCTCTTAAAATTACAGGCTCGCTATCGCTCGTCAGGAAAAAATCGACACCTAAATGACACGAAAATTCTTTATTGACAAAAAATTAGACGAAAGGTCTTAACATTAACAAACTAATGGGGCGAACGTCTTATAATATGAAAACTAATGGGGCTAAACATGAGGGAGAAGGGGGAGGTGGGGCAGGTAAAGCAAGCAGTGTCGTCCTAGGTTTCAAAGGGTTATAACCACATTCCTGCATCATTAATAGAGGCCCCATCTTTTCCGGGTACTGGTTTGGTTTGGTTGGTCCTATCCGCGTGGGGGTTGAACTTCCTCTGCCTCCTGGGTTTAAGGGGGGATGGTTGCTTTTTCTGGTCTCCCTTCTCCCTCATGTTTAGCCCTATTAGTTTGCAGATTTTAAGACATTCGGCTCATTAGTTTGGCGAGTTTAAGACTTTTCGCCCCATGTTTTATTAATATTATGACTTCATGCCATTTAGGTGTCGATTTTTTCTTGGCAAGCGAAAGCGAGCCTGTAATTTTAAGAGAAGCCGGTCTACGGCCGGGAAATTTGTCTACCGAAAAATGTATACATTTATCTTGAAGGGGGGGGTCTAGGCCCTAGGGGGGGGGGGGGGGGGGGGGGGGGGGGTTCTACGCTTGATGGAGGTCTAGCGAGGAAACTCATAAACACATATATTAATATAGACAAAAGCAAAGTAAAAATAAAAAATAAAAATCACTAGTCTCATAATCCTTCCAGTACCGGGGACGTCCTTCTGTTTACAGTGTGGCAACTAGTAGAGGGTTTTATTGAGATTAGGAAAGACCTGTAACCCATTAAAAGGCTACAGACTATCGCAATTCATCCTTTTAGTTACCGTATATCTTTCCTAAGCTTTATAAAATCGTCTAAATGTAATATTTAATTATTTGAATTATTTAATTAAGATTATAGCTAAGATCACAACGAGGAACAGAACTTATGTGGACAACTGTACATTGAAGTTCCCATGTGTGTGTGTGTGTATAGGTGTGTGTGTTGTCTATGTCTGACACTTGAAAACATGGGTAAACCAGGGAGGTATCAGTTTACCCTGTGTGTGTGTGTGTGTGTGTGTGTGTGGTTAACCCTGTCAATACCGTTGATGTAATTTTAATTTGATTTCAGCTACGGTACATTTAGAGGATTTTATGAAGCTTAGGAAGGATCTGTGGTAGCTAAAAAGATTAAATGAGATCATCTCTAGCCTATTAATTGTTAGAAGTCCCTCTTAAGCTGATTAAAATAGTCTAATAGTTGCCAGAATATGATGAAATAGATAGTACATTCGGCCAAATAAGTTATGTCTCCGCTGTCATTACGTTTTTGCTCGCTGTGTGCTGTATTAATGTCTGTCAGATGTTGAATAGGGTGTGAAAAGATAGGAACACGTTTGTATATCTCACTCGTTAAGATGAAACAATGCTTAGATAGCGGTGATACTATTTATTGATCGAAATATACTTGGTGCCGCGACATCACTTACTTGGCCGACTGTACCATTGTCTTAATTTACATGTGTACTGGTATAGGCCTGTGTGTGTGTGTGTGTGTGTGTGTGTGTATGTGTGTGTGTGTGTGTGTGTGTGTGAGTGTGTGTAGGCCTATCAGTCTCTTAAGGGAAGGTTTTTAGTTGATTCCCTAGACTTCCATCAAACTTAAAATTACTTCCCCTAGACCCCCTTTCAAGATAAATTTGTACATTTTTCGGTAGAAAAATGTCCCGGCCGAAGGCCGATTCCCCTTAAATTACAGGCTCGGTATCGCTCGCCAGGAAAAAATCGACACCTAAATAGCACGAATGGTCTTTTAAATTAACAGAAATGGGGCGAGGGTTCTTAAAATCGCCAAACTAATGGGGCGAACGTCTTAAAATCTCAAAAGCAATGGGGCTAAACATGAGGGAGAAAGGGGTCCAGAAAAAAATCCTCCAGGTCGAAATCTCCCCTTAACCCTTTCTGTAACGGTGACGTCATTAGCATTTTACTCTCGCTACATTTAGACGGCTGTGAGCAGTTTAAGAAGGACCTGTGGTAGTAGAAAGGGTTAAGTGAGATAGTTCGAAGCTTGTTAATTGCTGGAGGCCTTTTAAACTGAATAGAAAGGTTTAATCGGAGCCACGCTAAAATTAAACGGATGACACTGGTACTGAATGGCTTAAAATACTGCATATAAGGTACTGTATATATATATATATATATATATATATATATATATATATATATATATATATATATATATATATATATATATATATATATATATATATATATATATATATATATATATAGAGAGAGAGAGGCCTTTGTGGTGTATAACAGTGTATGTACGTTACTAAATCCATGTATGTATCTGTGAACGTGTAAATGACACTACTAAATGTATAACAGTATGGAAGTGACTAAATCCATGTATGTATCTGTGAACGTGTAGATTTATAACAGAGTATGTAAGTGAATAGATCCATGTATGTATCTGTGAACGTGTAAGTGAATAGATCCATGTATGTATCTGTGAACGTGTAAGTGAATAGATCCATGTATGTATCTGAACGTGTAAGTGAATAGATCCATGTATGTATCTGTGAACGTGTAAGTGAATAGATCCATGTATGTATCTGTGAACGTGTAAGTGAATAGATCCATGTATGTATCTGTGAACGTGTAGATGTATAACAGTATAATTATGTAAGTGACTAAATCCATGTATGTATGTATGTACAGTATGTGTGAACGTAGTAACTGTATATTATAGGCCTAACAGTGTATGTACGCAACTAAATCCATGATGTATTTATTTTTTTTAGCCCCCCCCCTCCCCCCACCCCCCCCCCCCTTCCTCCCCCCCTCCCCCCTTCCTCCCCCCCTCCCACCCCCAAACCAAGATGGAGTCAGGGTTAACAAACGGACGAACACATATTACCGTATATTCTTTCATTCACCTCCCCCCTACTCCCCCCCCCCCCAGTCCCCCCCCCTTTCCGCCCTACGTTCATTCACAAGCTTCACTGAATGAACTGGTTGGGAGGGGGGAGGTGGGGAGGGATTGGTGTGTGTGTGTGTGTAGGACCTGTGTGTGTATATCTATTATTCTGTGTGTGTGTGTGAATGAATGAATGTGTGTGTGTGTGTGTGACTGAATGAATGAATGTGTGTGTGTGACTGAATGAATGAATGAATGTGTGTGTGTGACTGACTGAATGAATGTGTGTGTATGTGTGACTGAATGAATGAATGTGTGTGTCTGAATGAATGACTGTGTGTGTGTGACTGAATGAATGAATGTGTGTGTGTGTGTGTGTCTGAATGAATGAATGAATGAATGACTGTGTGTGTGTGTGACTGAATGAATGAATGTGTGTGTGACTGAATGAATGAATGAATGTGTGTGACTGACTGAATGAATATGTGTGTGTGTGTGAATGAATGAATGTGTGTGTATGTGTGACTGAATGAATGAATGTGTGTGTGTGTGTCTGAATGAATGAATGAATGACTGTGTGTGTGACTGAATGAATGAATGTGTGTGTGACTGAATGAATGAATATGTGTGTGTGAATGAATGAATGTGTGTGTGTGACTGAATGAATGAATGTGTGTGTGTGCGCCTGAATGAATGAATGTGTGTGTGTGTGACTGAATGAATGAATATGTGTGTGTGAATGAATGAATGTGTGTGTGTGACTGACTGAATGAATGAATGAATGTGTGTGTGTGTGACTGAATGAATGAATGAATGTGTGTGTGTGTGTGACTGAATGAATGAATGTGTGTGTGTGTGTGTGTGACTGAATGAATGAATGAATGTGTGTGTGTGTGTGTGTGACTGAATGAATGTGGGTGTATGTGTATGTGTGTGTGTGTAACGGAAGTCTAGCATATAAATACCGGATGTAAGTCTACCTGTACACCTCACCTCCATGTTCACCTTGCTTGTGTGTACGTCTTACCTGTGTGTATGTGTACGTCTTACCTGTGTGTACGCCAGGTGTCAACATTTATATATATTATTATTATTTTATTAGTTTCCTCCCTAGACCTATATCAAGCTTAAAATTACACCCTCTAGAGTCTAGACCCTCTTTCAAGCTAAATCTGTACATTTTTCGGTAGAAAAATTTCCCGGCCAAAGGCCGGTTCCCCTTAAATTACAGGCTCGCTATCGCTTGCCAGGACAAAATTGACCCCTAAATGACACGAAAGATCTTAAAATTGACAGAAATGGGGCGAAAGTTCCTAAAATGGCCCAACTAATGGGGCGAACGTCTTAAAACCTCAAAATCAATGGGGCTAAACCTGAATGAGAAAGGAGTTCAGTAAAAAATACCTCAAGTGGAAATCTCCCCTTAACAAAACATCCATTAGATCCCCCTTGTAGATTAATTTGTACATTTTTCGGTAGAAATTACGTCTCGGCCAAGTCCGGCTCTTCCAAAATTACAGGCTCACTATCGTTCGCCAGGAAAACAAATCGACACGTAAATAGCACGAAAGGTCTTAATATTGACAACGAAATGGGGCGAAAGATCTTAAAATCGACAAACTAATGGGACAAAACAGCTTAACATCTGAAAACTAGTGGGGCTAAACATGAGGGAGAAGGGGGTCTAGAAAAACAACTCATCTACCCTTAATAATAGTTGATGTGAATAATTACAAGGGCTGTATTTGTGAAGGTGTATTGTGAAGGTGTATTGTGAAGGTGTATTGTGAAGGTGTATTTGTGAAGGTGTATTGTGAAGGTGTATTGTGAAGGTGTATTTGTGAAGGTGTATTGTGAAGGTGTATTTGTGAAGGTGTATTTGTGAAGGTGTATTGTGAAGGTGTATTGTGAAGGTGTATTTGTGAAGGTGTATTTGTGAAGGTGTATTTGTGAAGGTGTATTGTGAAGGTGTATTTGTGAAGGTGTATTTGTGAAGGTGTATTGTTTATATATCTGGTCCGGGTTCGAAACAATTACAGCGTTCATGTACCGTAGATCCTCCTCCTGACTGCATAATAGTCTGTTCGCTGTAAGTAGGCGAGAAATCATGACCTTTGTCCTCTGTAACTCAAAAATGGCTAGAGCAAATTGGCTGTAAGTTCCCACATCTATTCCTTGATTGACTCTTCCCAAATTGTAGAGAAATCATGACCTTTATCCTCTGTAACTAAAAAGGGCTAGAGAAAATTGGCTGTAAGTTTCCACATCTATTCCTTGACTGACTCTTCCCAAATGGTAGTAATATTAGCTCGATTACTCTAGTCGTTTTTTAGTTATAGTTAGAGGTCATGATTTCCCTGGCTGACTCTTCCCAAATGGTAGTAATATTAGCTCGATTACTCTAGTCGTTTTATTTAGTTACAGAGGATAGAGGTCAGGATTTCTCGCCTACTTACAGCGAATAGACTATAGTTGGCCACATGAGTCTGTATGGGTGCTGGAAAATGCGACCCGAAACCAATTGGACCCGCTCTTGGACAACGAATTCGACCCGTTTTGGTGGACTTGCCCCGCGAATTCCACCCGCCGCGAGCCCGACCCGTTTAGCCTCCATCAAGCTTAAAAAGATACCGCCAATTCCCCCCCGTCGAGATAGATTTGTACATTTTTCGGTAGAAAATGGTCCCGGCCGGTTCTTCGTAAGTTACATGGTCGCTATCGCTCGCCAGCAACAAAAAAAAAAAAAAAAAAAATAGACACCTAAATGGCACAAAAGGCTTTAAAATTGATTGATAGGTGTGTGTGTGTGTGTGAGGGGGGGGGGGGGGGGGGGGCTAAATAGTTAAAAATTGTCAAAATCAACATCTAAAGGGCAAATTGCCTAACTAATGGGGCTAACGTCTTAAAATCTCCAAACCAATAGGGCTAGACATGACGGAGAAGGGGGTAAAAAAAACTCCACCCCAGCCGCGAACCTTAGCCGAGCCAGCCACCCAGACGGATTATGAATGGCATGGGTTGGGCGTTAAAGGGAACCGCTCCGTAGGGCTGAGAGAGAGAGAGAGAGAGAGAGAGAGAGAGAGAGAGAGAGAGCTATGGTTAGACGATTTTATGCAACTTAGTAAGGACCTGTGGTAGTCCAAGGGTCAATTCTGATAGTGAATTGAATCCTTTGAATCCTTTAGAGGTCCTTTCTAAGCTGCCTAAACTCGTCTTATATCAGCCAAAACAAGATGAAAGGAACACCATGTTGGCTAGAGATATACCGGTATATATTATATATATATATATATTTTTTTTTTCCCCTAGGCTATGTGAGTGAGAGAGACAAAAGGCAGACATGTTTATACTGTATTTTGTTTGTTATGGTGTTTTGTTTTGCATGTACAGTCGCGTAAATAAGTCATGTCTCGGCACCAACTATGTTTTGATCGATAATTGGTATCAGCAATATCTAAGCTTCATTTCTTTATATCGAGTGAAATATACAAACATGTTCCTACCCACCCTATTCAACATCTGACAGACATTAATACAGCCCAGAGCAAGCCAAACGTAATGCCAGCTGGGACATGACTTACTAGCGCCACCATACCCCCCCCCCCCCTACGTTTTCTGTGTGCAATTATAACGTAGTTGATATATAGAAAACTATATTCGCACATTCCTTTCCAGAGATATACTTCCATAATTAGAGAGGTGAAGTCCGCGAATATTTATGAGTGGGGTTAGAGACTATGGTATCCGAGTGTACAGTCGCGCTAATAAGTCATGTCCCAGCTGTCATTACGTTTGGCTCGCTCTGTGCTGTATTAATGTCTGCCAGATGTTGAATAGACTGGGTAAGTGTAGGGAACATGTTCACTCGATATGAAGAAATGAAGCTTAGATATTGCTGATACCAATTATTGATCAAGACATACTTGGTGCCGGGACATCACTTATTAGCGCGACTGTACCTGAATTGTGTTGCTTATGGTTGTATGTATATATATATATATATATACAGTAAACACATGCTAACAACGGTGATACTAATATAATATTTGTTTCTTTCCTAGGTGAGTGGTACAGGGGAGACTGGAGAGGTGTTTAAAGGTTTGTTTGGGTGTAATTAAAGGGGAGGTTTTTAGTTGATTCCCTAGACTTCCATCAAGCTTAAAATTACTCTCCCTAGACCCCCTTTCAAGATAAATTTGTACATTTTTCGGTAGAAAAATGTCCCGGCCAAAGGCCGGTTCCCCTTAAATTACAGACTCGCTATCGCTCGCCAGGAAAAAATCGACACCTTAATGTCACGAATGGTCTTAAAATTGACAGAAATGGGGCGAGGGTTCTTAAAATCGCCAAACTAATGGGGCGAACGTCTTAAAATCTCAAAAACAATATGGGGCTAAACATGAGGGAGAAAGGGGTCCAGAAAAAAAAAAATCCTCCCGGTGGAAAGCTCCCCTCAATAATGCTCGGTTTATCGTTCATTGCAGCTCTTGAGGCCTAAAATCTACAGAGTGTGTCTTAAACCTCGGTACAGTACAGTACTTATTCTACCTTGAGGGGAGATTCCCACTTGAGGGATTTTTTTCCTTGACCCCTTTATCTCTCATGTTTAGCCCCATTGCTTTTGATATTTTAAGACGTTCGCCCCATTAGTTTGGCGATTTTAAGAACTTTCGCCCCATTTCTGTCAATTTTAAGACTTTTCGTGCCATTTAGGTGTCGATTTTTTCCTGGCGAGCAAGAGCGAGCCTGTAATTTAAGAGGAACCGGCCTTCGGCCGGGAAATTTATCTTAAAAGGTGGTCTAGGGGCTGTAATGTTAAGCTTGATGGAAGTCTAGCGAACAAACTAAATACCTCCCGTTAACTACGAGGTCTCCTGCGACCTTTGGCGACCGTGAGGTGCCTGGCTTCCCACCAAGTACATACATAGATGCACTGTGTATTGGTGAGAAGTTGTGTAGGCTAACACAAGCTGAAAGCACCTTGGTTTGTGTGTATGTGTGTGTGTGTTGGTGTGTGTGTGTTGGTGTGTCTGTGTGTTGGTGTGTGTGTGTGTGTGTGTGTGTGTGTGTGTGTGTGTGTGTGTGTGTGTGTGTGTGTGGCGTGTGTGTGTGTGTGTGTGTGTGTGTGTGTGTGTGTGTGTGTGTGTGTGTGTGTGTGTGTGTGTGTGTGTTGGTGTGTGTGTGTGTGTGTGTGTGTGTGTGTGTGTGTGTGTGTGTGTGTGTGTGTGTGTGTGTGTGTGTGTGTGTTCAGAGTTGTTCTTAAGCTAGGTACAGTACAATGCTTAATCTACCTTAACTACGAGGTCACATGCGACCATTGGCGAACGTGAGGTGCCGAGTTCCCACTATAGTACGGTCGGGCTAATAAGTCATGTCCCAGCTCTCATTACGTTTGGCTTGTTCTGTGCTGTATTAATGTCTGTCAGATGTTGAATAGGGTGGGTAAAGATAGGAACATGTTCGTATATCTCACTCTGAACCAATTATGGATCGAAATATATTGGTACCGAGGAATCATATATTAGCGCGACTGTACATTCGCAGATGTACTGGTGAGAAGTATGTGTAGGCTAACACAGGCTGATAGTTGAGCAGCTTGGGTAGGGAGGGACCATGAAACAATCCTCTCCTTTGGGGTGGCCGAAAAAGCTTTTAGGATTCTGGGGGACTCGAACCCTCGACCTCGCGGTTAGCGTACAGCGTATTGGACCACTCGGCTGTGTGTGTGTGAGAGAGAGAGAGAGAGAGAGAGAGAGAGAGAGAGAGAGAGAGAGAGAGAGAGAGAGAGAGAGAGGTAAGGGTAAAG
>CM064553.1:12248388-12263864 GCA_032716605.1 Paralithodes platypus
TTGGAAGAACACTAACAAATAGACCAAATTAAAGGAGTGTAGAAGGACTAAGATATAATATTCGATTGTCACAAGATAGGCCTATTTCATAACATCCGAGAACAAGTAGCCTATTTGCACCCTATTTTTTCGCAAATTACCGTAAACTGGGGTGATTTCGGACTTTGGCGATAATAAGTAATTAGCCATTGTCATTATATAATGGAAACGCTTTTACCATTCAAGTCCGAAGTTTTCCACTTTTCAAGAATACTTCGGACATCATTTAGGATAAGGATAAGGATATTATGGGGGATAATTTTAGGAGGCTTCCTGGATTACGGTGCACGGCGCATTATCACTACGCATCACTTGACCTAGTTAAATCTCTACAATGTGTTTACAGTCAGGAGAAATTGTAAAAAACAAACTCGAAAAATTTCCTAAATTACCCCACTTTACGAATTGTGAAAACTCGCTAATTTGGCAACTATCTCAGATGCTGCCACACCGGAGTATGCAATTGTTTTGGTATGGTAAATATATTACCCTTTCAATTTAACAATATATAATAGATTTCACAATAACAAACTATTGCATAATTACCCTAATGTTTTATCGTAATTAGTATATGCAATTAGAAGCCTATACTTACCTACTAAACGTTATTCATCAATTGTAATCTTGCTAGATGTAGCGAAATAGCGGTTGTGGCAGCTTTCTTAATGCTTCCACTAAAAGCTGCTTTTAAATGTTTTATGAAACACTAACAGGTATGGTTTTTACAAGTGTGTGTGTGTGTGTGTGGGGATGGGACTCGTCAGCCTTGGTCGGCAACCCGTTTAACCCGGGAACTGCTGGAAGACTTAAGAGTTCCCCCGGCGGACTGCGGGAAGACTCTTAAGGATTTTCTTTTAGTTTGCTCTAGCCCTTTTTGAGTTACAGGATAGAGGTCATGAGTTCTCGCCTACTTGCAGCGAATAGACTATACAGAGCGATCGTTAAATAATTGACCACTTGCGATTTTCGTTCTATAAGGAAGTTGGAGCTGTAGAGATCGATATTTAGCAGAATTACCAGCTAAAATACGGTTTTAGTTCATCTATAAATACATAAAATCCAATTCAACATACTTTATAGCCATCAGAAACTTACATTATTATTGTATTTCTATTTACTATCGATGTCTACAGCTCCAACTTCCTTATAGCCTGAAACTCGCAAGTGGTCAATTGCCCATAGGGATTCCCATGTATTTCATTATGGTGATAGAAGTAGTGATGATGATAGTAGTACCGATTATGGTAATATCTCTTATAATAAAATACATGGGAAATCCCTATGGGCCATTATTTAAGGATCGCTCTGTATATTCATCTGTCCATAGCCTATGACAGCGCAGTTGGAAAGTGTGTACAGTCGCGCTAATAAATGATGGCTCGGCACCAAGTAGGTTTTGATCAATAATTGGCATCAGCAAAATCTAAGCTTCAATTCTTCATATCGAGTAAAATTCACACACATGTTCCTACACTTACCCACCTTATTCAACATCTGACAGACATTAATACAGCACAGAGCGAGCCAAACGTAATGACAGCTGAGACATGACTTATTAGCGCGACTGTACATGCTTAGATTGATATGCAGGATTCGAAACTCCATAATAAATCGTAGGCTTGTCCACCATTCTTTAACTGTCTTCGTAGCGCAATGGATAAATGCACTGAATTTCGGTGTGAGCATCCTAGGTTCGAATCCCTGGACTGCCACATGTATTTGTTGATTTCATTAATTGAGTTTAGGAGTAAAGTCGGTTGATGGAGGTAACATAATATTTCTGTGTCAGACGACTGGGGAACAACCAAATCTACCTCTATGGATAAACTAAGAGTATCAATATAGGCTATGTGGATGGTTACTTTACGTTGAGATCCGTGATGTCAGACTGTGTGTGAGAGAGAGAGAGAGAGCGAGAGAGTATGTGTGGGGCGGGAAGTGTACTGTATTTGTGTGTGAGAGAGAGAGTACTGTATGTGGGGCGGGGAGTGTGTGTGTGTGTGTGTGTCGGGGTGGGGGGGGGGGGGGGGGGGGGGGGGGGGGGGGGGTGGGGGGGGGGGGGGGGTATGCGTGCGTGCGTGTATGTATGTGTAATCAGTCCTATATATAACCATGACCGTTAAGAGTACTGAGGCACCCAACTCATAAACAGTCTGGTGCCTGCTATTCCCATGCAGTACCAGGGACGTCCCTTTCATCCTATTCTGGCAAGTATTAGACGATTATATTCAGCTTAGGAAGGACCTCTAGCAATAATAAGGCTTCAAACTATCGCAACCAACCCTTTTAACCACCACAGATCCTACCTAAGCTGCATAATACCGTCTAATTATAGCTAGCATATAATATAACACACGTCGCTGGTACTCAAAGGGTTAATATAATATAACACACGTCGCTGGTACTCAAAGGGTTAGACAAAGTAGGTGTACGGTATGTTTTGTTATATTTTAGCTCTATTTAGACGATGTTGTGCAGCTTAAGAAGGATCTGTGGTGGTCCAAAGGGTTAATTAAGATGGTTCGAAGCCTGTTCATGGCTGGAGGCCCTCCTTGGACTGAATAAAATCGTCTATTATTAGCCAATATCGAATGGAAAGGACAGAGCCGGTACTGGACGGGTTTGATACACTCGCGCACCAAATATTGATGTTTGAGTAAAGCCGGTATCACACGAACGCTTTTTCACTCAACATTTATCCTCAACACTGGTCTGGCAGCTTATGAGGTAAACATTTTATATTTTTTTGTTACCTAAATTCATCTATCATCAGTCTAGTTTCCGATACCAGTGCAAAATATTCCAGAAATGTTGCCAGCAAAATGTTGACCATCGAATGTTGACTATAAACGCTCTCGTGTGATACCGGCTTAACGTTGTTCTTATCTTACGGTAAACAATTCTCGCATTATCACCAGCCTACCAATTAACCTACGACTAACTAATGCAACCAAGTAAACTAATGAACACACGTGGTACTCCAAGGATTCGAACCTAGGATACCTACACCGACATTCCGCGCACTAACCATTACGCTATCAAGATCCTACAGTCCCTAAAATAGTAAAATCCCCAGTAAAGCCGGTATCACACGAGAGCTTTTATAGTCAACATTCAATTATCAACATTTCTCGAATATTTTGCAACGGTATCGGAAGCTAGACTGATGGTAGATGAATTTAGGCAACCGACATATTGTATGTTGACCACATAAGCTGCCAGACCAGTGTTGAGGATAAATGTTGAGGGAAAAAGCGCTCGTGTGATACCGGCTTAAGACCCGGAGGTGTAGGATGGTCACTCATAAATATTCGCAATAAACCTTGAAGTCCACGAATGTTTAGCGTCGCCTGTACCGGCGGAGGGAGGGAGGGAGGGAGGGAGGGAGTTCATTCAAGGAAAAGCTTATATACACATTCCTGGGCGGCTCAGGGAGGGAGGGTTGCCAGCTCTCGCCAGCAGGGGGCCAGTGACGGGGCGAGCAACCCAAACGCTACATAGGCTGTACGGTTGGCCAAATTATTCATATCTCTGCTGTTATTAAGTTTTGTTCGCTATGTACTGTATTAATGTCTGTCAGATGTTGAATAGGGTGGGTAAGTGTAGGGGTTGCCAGCTCTGGGGCCAGCGACATTACATACTGACACTGTACACCCCGTTCTTAACATTAAACCTCCATTACAAACCCCAATGTACTTGAATACACTAATGAAAGCTTATGATCTTTCCGGGATTCGAACTCGGGACACCTCACACAGAACATAAGCACCTAAACAATTACACCACCAACACAGTTACAGTCAGGTTCGAGTCCCGAGTAGATCACATGTTTTCATTAATTTCATTGGGAGGCGCTTGGTGTTGGGAGTGAAATAAATAAATTAGATTATTTCATTTTGGGGTAATTGGTGGTGTTAAACAAATTAATCCGTTATTCATGTTATTCGTTAGTTATTCGTTAGTTAAGGGGAGATTTTTTAGTTAGTTCGCTAGACTTCCATCAAGCTTAACATTACAGCCCATAGACCCCCTTTCAAGATAAATTTGTACATTTTTCGGTAGAAAAATTTCCCGGCCGAAGGCCGGTCCCTCTTAAATTACAGGCTCGCTATCGCTCGCCAGGAAAAAATCGACACCTAAATGGCACGACAAATCTTAAAACTGACATAAATGGGGCGAAAGTTCTTAAAATCGCCAAACTAATGGGGCGAACGTCTTATAATATCAAAAACAATGGAGCTAACCATGAGGGAGAAATAGGTCAAGAAAAAAATCCCTCAAGTGGAAATCTCTCCTTAAGGTAGCCTACTTTTGTTAAGGGGGATGGTTTATTTTGAAGTAGATTTCTTCATGTATTTAATAGTATTTTAGTTTCCTCCCTAGACCTTCATCGAACTAAAAAAACACATCCATTAGATCCAACTTCTAGATTAATTTGTACATAGGCTCTCTGCAGACTCCCGTTTTCTTATGTTTTTATGTTCAATAGAGTTCAACACAGTACTCCAGTCGTGGGATAACCAGATTAAGTGTTTATCATTGCCAGTTCTTCTCGTGTCCGGAAAGTTCCTCTGGGAGTTATTTTTATCTATCAGTTTATCTCGTGTTCATTTAACGGTTACTCATCAGTTATTTATAAACCATTGCACAACCCTCTCATGTCTTTGACCAGTATCTCATAAGAACATAAGAAAATAGGAGTCTGCCGATTGGCCCACACAAGGCAGATCCCTCTCACACCTAATCCTAATTATAAGCCCAGCTCATTGTTACTTCACCTATTTATTTTTTATTCTTGTGTTAATGTTGTATTAATGTTTATTAGATGTATTTATCATGTGTTCATTCATCGGTTACCCATCAGTTATTCCTAAACCATTGCACAACCCCTCTCTTGTCTTTGGTCATTAGTACTTCACCTTCTATGTCTTTCTTGTTCTTCTGTTAAGGGGAGATGGGCCGTTTTTTCTGGACACCTTTCTCCCTAATGCCTAGCCCCATTAGTTTTCAGATTTTAAGACGTTCGGCCCGTTACTTTGTCGATTTTATGACCTTTCGCCCCATTTCGGTGTCAATGTTATTAATATATATTGGTGGCGATGGTGATGGTGGTGGTGGTGGTGATAGTTGTAGTGGTGGTGGTGGTGATAGTTGTGGTGATGGTGATGATAGTTGTGGTGGTGGTGGTGGTGATTGTTGTTGTGATGGTGGTGATAGTTGTGGTGGTGGTGGTGGTGATTGTTGTTGTGATGGTGGTGGTGGTGGTGGAGATAGTTGTGGTAGCGTGGTAACTGGCAATACATATAATCCCTTAGCTGATTTCTCGATAATTAATAGAAATATATGAAATTACTATGTCTTTGCATCATATTAAGACCAACTTGACCAAGTTTATGTAATTAGGACCATATTTCACTACACAATCTGGACACATATGAAACTACTATGTCTCTGCATCATATTAAGACAAAGTTTATATAATTACCACCATATTTCACTACAAAATCTTCAAAATAACTGAGAAATCTTGATGGGAACTTTGCAATTTACCGTCAGTTGAAAAGAAAGTGGTACCACCGCTTTTAACACCTGCACCATTAATATTACTACCACTACTGCGACCACCATTATATCTCTCACTACTACCACTACTACCACGCCTATCACCACCACCACCACTACCAAAACCACCAACACTATCACCACCATCACCACACCACCTCCACCACCACCACCACCACCATCACCATCATCACCATCATCACCAAAATACAGTCTCGTGCCATTTGACATTCGGCTCGGGTTTTGCAGCCTCAGAGGTCGATGGTCGAGAGAGAAAGAGAGAGAAAGAAAGAAAGAGAGATAGAGAGTGAGTGAGTGAGTGGTGATAATAATTTAATTATATAGGAATGTTATCATAATGAATGTGTGTGTGTGTGTGTGTGTGTGTGTGTGTGTCTGTGGGTGTGAAAACAATATTACATTGGAATTTTGTAATGAATGTGTCTGGTTTATGTGTGTGTGAGAGAGTGAGAGAGAACAAATATGAGAAATATTATTATAATAAATGTGTCTGGTGAGTGTATGTGTGTCAGACAGACATATATGGAGAGAGAGAGAGCGAGCGAGAGCGAGAGAGAGAGAGAGAGAGAGAGAGAGAGAGAGAGAGAGAGAGAGAGAGAGAGAGAGAGAGAGAGAGAGAGAGGGGTACAGTAAGGGTGAAGGAGGCCTCACATGGGGCACCAATATAATCACCCTTCTTAGTGTAAAGCCGGTATCACACGAGAGCTTTTATAGTCAACATTCGATAATCAAAACAAATCTGCCAACATTTCTGAAATATTTTGCACTGGTATTAGAAACTAGACTGGGGGCAGATGAATTTAGGTAACCGAAAAAGATAACATGTTGACTTCATAAGCAGCCAGACCAGTGTTGTTGTTGTTGTTGTTGTTCCCCAAGCTGCCTGGCCGAACAGCCCCATGGCCCCGAGTAAGGCCAAGGCCATAAACGAGCGCCCCCACAGAACCCTCCCAGCCGACCACAATAAAGCCTGGGTGACCGAAGCCACTCCATGGCGGGGAGCTGAGAGGGTGCGTAAACGCCAGTGTTGAGCATAAATGTCGAGGGAAAAAGCGCTTGTGTGATACCGGCTTAACTCCTACAGTATTCACACATCTCCCGACTTGATGGAGTAGTGGTTAGAGTGTTTAAAATATGTGTGTGGTAACCCAGGTTCGAATCCCGGTGGTTCACATGCTTTCATTAATTTCATTGGAGGTGTTTCGTGTTGGAGTGAAATTAATAAATATATATTATTTTCTCATTTTCTGTGTAACCTTAGAAACTTTATAAAACTCCCTCGAGTATAATTTTTTTTTTTTTTTTTTTACCAGGTAGCCAATATTCGTCTACCTATAATGAATCTACTATATTGAGAAGAGGAACAAACACACACACACACACACACACACACACACACACACACACACACACACACACACAGTACTGTACACTGGCCACGTGAGACTGGATCGTTAAATCAATAGTGAGTAGCGGAGCCCAGGGTGAGAGAGAGAGAGAGAGAGAGAGTGAGTTGGCCTTATACATATACATACATACACATACACACACGAACGTACACATATACATACACACACACACACACACACACACACTGAGTAACTGAGTAACTGACGTACATATATTACATCATATGAACTTACATTCATGCATACATGCATACATACATACATACATACATACATACATACATACATACATACATACATACATACATACTATCAACTGTCCCTTACTAACATCGACATTTGTCCCAGGGCAGTCTTCCCTGTCTATGTTTCCCTTACCCACTCTAAACCACTGTTTGGACACTTGACCTTCAGTGTTTTGGAGGGCAAGCAGCCTTGAGGGGTCGCTGGTCTGTTGTTGCTTGATTTCCTTTGTACTTTTATAGGTTAATTAATATATATGTGCATATTAAGGGGAGATTTCCACTTGGGATTTTTTTCTGGACCCCGTTCTCTCATGTTTAGCCCCATTGCTTTTTTAGATTTTAAGACGCTCGCCCCCTTTAGTTTGGCGATTTTAAGAACTTTCGCCCCATTTCTGTCAATTTTTAGAACTTTCGTGCCATTTAGGAATCGATTTTTTCCTTGCGAGCGATAGCGAGCCTGTATTTTGAGAGGAACCGGCCTTCGGCCGGGAAATTTTTCTATCGAAAAATTTACAAATTTATCTTGAAAGGGGGTCTAGCGGGTGTAATTTTAAGCTTGATGGAGTTCTAGGGAAGAAACTAAAAACCTCCCCTGAAACACAACCACACACGTACATACTGTAGATGCACACACTGTATCATTACTGTGTGTGTGTTCGCAAGTGTACACACAGATACAGACACGGTTAATGTGTACACAATAATATACATACTATTATTTCTGAATGGAGGAGTAGGCCAATAGGTTTTGTATGGTATCGGTATGCTCTCTTTCTCTCTCTCTCTCTCTCTCTCTCTCTCTCTCTCTCTCTCTCTCTCTCTCTCTCTTTCTCTTTCTCTTTCTCTCTCTCTCTCTCTCTCTCTCTCTCTCTCTCTCTCTCTCTCTCTCTTATCTATCTATCTATCTATGATGTGTCCTGCCACGGACATTAGTTCCAGGGCAGTAGTTCCCTTTCCAATGTTCCCTTACCCACTCCAAACTACTGTTTGGACAATTGATCCTCAGTGTTTTGGAGGACAAGCAGCCTAGAAGGGTCACCAGACCTCTTGTTGCTTGATTTCCTTTGTATCTGTCTATATATATATCTACTAGAATTAGGTCCTGACCACCTCACTTGGATTATAAGGTCTGTGTGGTCAGTGTATCTATATGTAAATCTCTCTCACTCTCTCAGTGGAAGCTGCATTACATTATAGCTCAATTTAGCATTATCGACCACAGTACATTGACCCTTATAAGTCTACCGCATTCATACCCTTTAGTCTGTCTGTTATTAGATTATTTACACTATGAAGATATATTTATTGACATCTATGACTAAGTAGTTATATATATTTACATTATACAAACAAGCTACACTCTTAACCCCTTGAAGCTCTGACGCGTTTTAGCAATTTGATTTAGGCTGTCATTAGACGATTTTAAGGAGCTTAGGAAGGATCTGTGGGTGTTAAAATGGTAAATACTATCTCGATCAACCCTCTGACTTCCGTATACCGTTACAAATCTGAATAAAATCGTCTAATAGTAGCCAGAAAACAGAACAGAACAAACGCGTATTGGAGCTTGAAAGGGTTAATTCAAGCATACAATTGGTTTCCTTCCATAACTTAGAACATGGTGTGAGTACAAAGTTACGTGGGTAAGTTTACATAATTGTGTGGTAGGTTGCATAGTGCGCATCAGAGTGTGTTAGTGTAGAGTGCCAAGTGTGTGTAGAGTGCCAAGGAGAGTGCAGGACTGACTATACCCTGGTCCAAATATGTGGGCCAACACTCTTCAACATCAACCTCTATAACTCACAAACTTCCTGTGCCCCTCCGCTTTCTCTTCATAATTGCTGAGGGACACAGGGCCCTGGGTGGGGCTTTGGTTTCCCGGGTGTTTCTGTCGCCCTCCTCAGCTCCCCGCCATGGAGTGGCTTCGGTCACCCATGCTTTATTATGGTCGGCTGGGAGGGTTCTGTGGGGGCGCTCGGTTATGGCCTTGGTCTTGCTCGGGGCCTTGGGGCTGTTCGGCCAGGCAGCTTGGGGAACAACAACAACAACAACAACAACAACTCACAAACTACTAGAGTCATCGAGCTAATTTTTCTACCAAATAGGAAGACTTGGCTAGGGAATAGGTGTGGTAATTTGCTCTAGCCCTTTTTGAGTTACAGAGGTTAGGGGTTCACGATTGCTGGCCTAAGTATTTGGAACAAGGTATAGTATCTCTTAGAGTGCTTATACTCTGTTTCTTTTTAACTGGCGGTAAATTTTAAAGTTCCTATCAAGATTGTTTACTTATTTTGATTATTGGGTAGTGAAATGTTTTTTTTTTTTTTTTTTTTTTTTTTTTTTTTTTGTTTTTTTTTTTTTTTTTTTTTTTTTTTTTTTTTTTTTTAAAGAGACAATGAACGGAGGAAGGAAAAACAGATAAAACAAAAAGGTCCATGTGCCTAAAGGCATCCTCCATTCATAAAATGTTTGTAACAACTGGATTTAAACATTTGTAGATTGTAAGTTTGTGGAAAGCAATTCGAGGGAAGTGAATTCCAAAGAGTAGTAGTTCTAGGGATAAATGAATTTTGATAAGCAGAAGTTCTGCATTGTGGAGGAGAAAGTGTAAATTCATGGGCGCTCTCAGCTGCCCTAGTTCTACGGTGTTAATTATATAAGCTTGGTCTTAATATGATGCAGAGACATAGCAGTTAAATATGCTTCCACTAATTATCGATGAATTAGCTGCTAAGGTATTCAATTTACCGCCAGTTACAAATACACTTAGTATAGTGTAGTACCAGTATCAAACAGTACAAAGTACAAAGGAAATCAAGCAACAACAGATCTAGTGACTCTTCTAGGTTGCTTGTCCTCCAAAACACTGAGGATCAAGTGTCCAAACAGTGGGTTAGAGGGGGTAAGGGAACATTGGAAAGGGAATTACTGCCCTGGAACTAATGTCCGTGGCAGGATTAGGAAGTTAGTAGGGGACAGATGGGTTAGTAACTGAGGGGGGAATAAAATAAAGTTATTCATTTACAAACGCAGTCAGTCGCGGGTTTGATGCGAGATATTTGTCTAGGCGGAGTTTAAATGAATCAACGGTGATGCAGTCTATAACGTTTCGGGGAAGCCCATTCCACAAGTTGACAACTCGATTGAAGAAGAAATTCTTAGATTCGTGTGAGTTAAAAGATTTACCAATAATTTTGCAACCGTAGTACCAGTACCAGTGACGTGTGTTATCCCTTGGAGTACCAGTGACGTGTGTTATCCCTTGGAGTACCAGTGACGTGTGTTATCCCTTGGAGTACCAGTGACGTGTGTTATCCCTTGGAGTACCAGTGACGTGTGTTATCTTTTATATCAATATGCCAATCCTCCCTTAAGGGGGTCACCGGCTTTATTTTTATCTTTCTCTCCTTTTCTCTATTTCCATGGCTTGTATCCATTCGGCCCCATTCAGCCAACTGGTTTAAGACGTTTATCCCCATCCAGGTGTCGATATCTTCCCAGCATTGTATGGAGAAATCAGGCTTCGCCGGAGACATTTTTCTATCGAAAAATGTACAAATTTAGCTTGCTGTCAAAACAAAAATATATATATGCTGGCTTGCTATCGCTCGCCAGGAAAATATTGACACCTGGATGGGGGTAAACGTCTTAAAACAGTAGGCTGAATGGGGCCGAATGGATACAAGCCAAAGAGAGAGGGAGAGAAAGATAAAACAGCGAGGTGACCTCCCTTAATTGAAGACATGCGTAGAGGAAAGGATTGTTGATGTTTGTGTTTCAAAGGATGGTGGTGTTGATTAGTGGTGTGAAATGTGTTGATGGACCAGTGTGTGTGTGTGTGTGTGTGTCTGTGTCTGTGTGTGTGTGTGTGTGTGTAAATCGTCTAAACATAGCTAAACTAAATGATAAAATACGTCCCCAGTACAGCTGGAGTTAAATGAAGTCGTGTGTACAGGAAAGTGTAGTGGGAATATACCCGAGTGACGTTGTTGATCGTTGGTGGTGGTGGTGGTGGTGAGGGTGGCATGTGAGAAACGCTATGACGCATTACTACGTTGTCTGTGTGTGTGTTTGGCTGTGTCTGTGTGTGTCTGTATCTTGTGTGTACTGTAGCGGGAATCAATAACTTAGTAATGGTGTTGGTCTTTGTGGGGGTGCTGAGGATGGCATGTGAGAAACGCTATGACGCATCACTACGTTGTAATAATAAAATAATAATAATAATAATTGGTTTATTTCAAGCCGGCAGCCAATGGGGCTGAAAATATACAGTCTTAACCTAGATCTTATCCTAATGGATCAACAGACTGATCCTGGCAGCTGACGAGAGCGCCTACATACTCCCAAGGGAGTAGGACGTGGGCAGGAGACTTTGTGGGTCCCCCGAGACGATCCGCCCAGATCTTGCCTTCACGGCCAGAGAAAGTTTTTGAGAGAACTTCCCCTGCCGGCGCGTGGGATCGAACCCCCGACACCAGAGCTAGAGCTCCCAATACAGAGTACTAAGCGCGCTCGGCTACCGTGACCGTCTGTGTGGCTGTGTCTTGTATGTTTATGTATATGTGTGTGTGTGTGTCTGTGTCTTGTATGTTTATGTATGTGTGTGTGTGTGTCTGTGTCTTGTATGTTTATGTGTGTGTGTGTGTGGCTGTGTCTTGTATGTTTATGTATGTGTGTGTGTGTGTCTGTGTCTTGTATGTTTATGTATGTGTGTGTGTGGCTGTGTCTTGTATGTTTATGTATGTGTGTGTGTGTGGCTGTGTCTTGTATGTTTATGTATGTGTGTGTGTGTCTGTGTCTTGTATGTTTATGTATGTGTGTGTGTGTGGCTGTGTCTTGTATGTTTATGTATGTGTGTGTGTGGCTGTGTCTTGTATGTTTATGTATATGTGTGTCTGTGTCTTGTATGTTTATGTACGTGTGTGTGTGTGTGTCTGTGTCTTGTATGTTTATATGTATATGAGTATGTTTGGTTGTGTGTCTGTGTGTATGTCGCCGGTACAGATGGAGTTAAATGAAGAAGTGAGTACAGGAAAGTGTAGTGCGAACCCGTGTGTCTGTCTGTCTGTATCTATTCGGTCCCATTCATCCTACTGTTTTAAGACGTAAATCCCCATCCAGGTGTGGATTTTTTCCTGGTGAGCGATAGCGAACCAGTATTGTATGAAGAAATCCGGCTTCGCCGGACACATTTTTCTACCGAAAAATGTACAAATTAAGCTAGAAGGGGAATCTAATGGATGTTTTTTTTTTTAAGTTTGATGGTCTAGGGAGGAAATTAGAAAATAAATAAATAAATGAAAAACATCGATCTAAAAATGAAGTCGTGTGTACAGGAAATTGTGGCGGGAATCAATAACCTGAGTGAGGTGTTGATCCTTGTATGGTGCTGAGGTTGGCATGTTGGGAAAGTCTATGACGCATCCCTACGTTTGTCTAGAGGGTAAATTTTGACTTGTTATATTTATTCATGTACCGGTTTTTTTTTTTTTTTTTTTTTTTTTTGTCTCGAGTCAGGGAATGTGCCAGAGTGTATGTATGTATGCATGTATGTATACTCAGTTGGTTTCTCATTCATAAGTGTTCCGGGACTAACTGACTGACTGCACACTTTCACATCTATATAATTATTCACACCGACCCTTGAATATAATGTCTGGGCACACGGAGCTTGTAGCAGTTTAAGTCATAGGATGAGGAAAAGACAGATTGCGGGAGAGAGTTCCAAAGCCTATACTGTACTGGTTAGGAAGCACGTCTTGTTCACGGACGGTATAAGGGCGCGGCATATTACGTACCACACCACCGCCGCCCCACCGTCTGGCTTATGGGGTGGGGGGGGGGGGGGGGGATGGTTCACTTTTAGGTTGATTATTTCATATATTTATTATTAATTTTTAGTTTCCTCCCTAGACCTCCATTAAACTTAAAAAAAATCCTCCATTAGATCCCCCTTGTAGAGTAATTTGTACATTTTTCGGTAGAAAAATTTCCCGGCCAAAGGCCGGTTCTTCCAAAATTACAGGCTCACTATCGTTCGCCAGGAAAAAAACATTGACACCTAAATAAAACGCAAGGTCTTAATATTGACAAAGAAATGGGTCGAAAGGTCTTAAAATAAACAAACTAATGGGCCAAGCGTCTTAAAATCTGAAAACTGAAGGGGCTAAACACGAGGAAGAAGGGAGACCAGAAAAGCCGCCGCCCTCCCGTCTGGCTTAAGGGGGGGAAGGGGGGGGGGTAGTGGGGGGAGAGGGTGGTGTAGTGGGGGGACTGTTTATGTTTGGGTGGTAAACGTGGCACCACCGCACCGCACCGCACCGCGCCGCGCCGCCCCAAACTCTAGCGCGAACACCTGGTCACTCGGTGGGAGGAGGGGGGTGGGGTCGGAGGGGGGGGTTGCGTGAGAGGGGAGGGGGGGGGTGGGGGGGCGGGGTTTGCGGGGTGACGACATGAGACGGACGTACGGGCTTCTATAGGTAGCCTCCCATCCGAGGAGTTATTATAGTAGGGGTATGAATTTAGTTGGGAGGGGTAGGGGATGGGGATGACCACTTAGGGGGGGGTCGGCGGGGTGGGGCGGGGGGGGGGGGCTGGATGGTGGTGAGGGGGGGGGGGGGAGTATGTTGCGTTGAGAGGGAGGGCTGTTTTTTTGAGGGGGAGGGGGGCGGAGGAAGGGGGGGCGACGGCAAGAGTTGGACGTCTATAGTGTGATTAATTTAGTCAAGCAAAGCCGATAGAACGCGAAAGTACGGTAGTCCCGGACCTTAAGAATTGGAACTTTAATGTGTTTCTGTTCAGGCTCTGTCTCGAGTCGGCCACCCCCCAGCTAATGGGTAATGGGCCTGAGTACATTATATACATACATACATACATACATACATACATACCCCTTGAAGCTCTGACGCGTTTTAGCAATATATTTTGGCATATCATTTAAACGATTTTATGCAAGCTTATTAGGAAGGATCTGTGGGTTATTATTAAAGGGTAAAAGACTCTCTCAAATCAAACCCCTCTGACTTCACATGTATACCCTTCCTAATTCTGAATAAAATCCACCCGTCTAATAATTACCAGGGAAAAACCAAAACAGACAATGCGTAGGTATTGGAAGATGTGAAAGGGTTAACTATTTTGACTGTTTTAAGCCAGTCTTGATTTTACCCGGTGTTTATGTACTTCTCCTCCCTCATGTTTAGCCCCATTAGTTTTCAGATTTTATGACCTTCGGCCCATTAGTTTGGCGATTTTAATACCTTTCGCCCCATGTCTTTGTCTTGAACCCCTTTATCACGATGACGGGTTTTTACCCTGTATTCTGGCTTCAGGTGAGGCTGATGGACTTTTGAGGTTAAGGGGAGATGGGTCGTTTTTTCTGGTCCCCTTTCTCCCTCGTGTTAAGCCCCATTTGTTTTGAAATTATAAGACGTTCGGCTCATTAGTTTGGCGATTTTAACACCTTTTGCTCCATTATTGTCAATTTCAAGACCTTTCGTGCCATTTAGGTGTCTATTTGTTCCTGGTGAGCGATAGCGAGCCTGTAATTTAAAGAGGAACCGGCCTTCGGCCGGTACATTTGTTTATATAAAAATGTACAAATGTATCTTGAAAGAGGATCTTGGGGTAGGCCTATGTGTTATTCAAACTTGGTGGAGGTATAGGGAGGGGACTAAAATATAAGATATATGAGAGAGAGAGTGTGTGTGTGTGTGTGTGTGTGAGTGTGTGTGTGTCTATGTGTGTGAGAGAGAGAGAGAGAGAGATCGTGATCCTGTCGAACAGGTTGTGGTAGGTCAGGGAGTGATTATATGTTGGAGAAAGGTTATCGTAAAACAGGAACGAGAACAATAGAAGTATTTCCTATGAGAGAGAGAGAGAGAGAGAGAGAGAGAGAGAAGAGAAGAGCGAGAGAGAGAGAGAGAGAGTAAGAGAGAGAGAGAGATAGAGAGGAGAGAAAGAGAGAGAGAAAAAAGAGAAAGATAGAGAGAGAGAGAGGAGAGAGAGAGAGAGAGGCAGAGAGAGAGAGAGAGAGAGAGAGAGAGAGCGAGAGATATACTGTAGAGAGAGAGAGAGAGAGAGAGAGAGAGAGAGATGAACAACTGTGCCGCTATAACCGCTTTGGGGTACCGGTAGGTCAGTGTGAGGAAGGTAATTAATTGGGACCAGGTTATAATTATATTATGATGGAATGCCGACA
>CM064553.1:12263964-12276464 GCA_032716605.1 Paralithodes platypus
TCTGCCTGAGTGTGAGCTAGCATCATAACATCGTATTAGCCTCCCCCCCCCCCCCCCCCCCCCCCCACCACACCACACACACACACACACTTTTGTATATATAGTGACACCAGGGGGGACGATGCTGGCAGTGTATATCAGGAGGTTGATGGGTACACTGTATTACTCTCTCTCTCTCTCTCTCTCTCTCTCTCTCTCTCTCTCTCTCTCTCTCTCTCTCTCTCTCTCTCTCTCTCTCTCTCTCTCTCTCTCTCTCTCGCTCTCTCTCTCTCTCTCTCTCTCTCTCTCTCTCTCTCTCTCTCTCTCTCTCTCTCTCTCTCTCTCTCTTTTGAAAAGGTTCAGCACTATAGTATCTGTGGAAACCTTTTCACATATAAGATCTGTTCTACCTGGAACAAACTTCCCTCCGAAGTTGTAAACAGTTCTTCAGTAGAGCAGTTCAAGAAGAGAGTAGATAGTATTTTGCACGCTCTGTAAAGAGTGTAGTGCACTAAACAGTCTCTCTCCTTCAACTTCCAGTATCTCCTCGGAATGGACCGCAAGGTATCGGAGATAGTAATTATTCCTTGTAACTATCATATGGTCATTCGTAATATTTTCTTTGGCATTTAATACAAAATATCTAATAGATTAATGTGTGTGTGTGTGTGTGTGTATGTTGTGTGTATGTATGGTGTGTGTGTGTGTACGTGTACGTGTGTGTGCGTGTGTAATATAACCACTTTCACTATTAATGTGTATGTGTGTGTGTGTGTGTGTGTGTGTGTGTGTGTGTGTGTGTATCTTTATCTTGTGTGTTCGCGCGCGTGTGTAATATAAGCACTTCCACAATTACTACCTCATTTAAAACCCATGACATGAATAATTATTTTAGTCTGCATGTTATAAATAGACTTTATATCCAACACAGATGAAGGGACAGTTACTAGTTTTTTATATATTTTGTATTTATTAATTTATTTATTAATTTCCTTGTTAGACCTTTGACCTTAGAAGACCTTAGAAGTTACCTTAGACCTTAGTTAGACCTTAGAAGCTTTGATAAAAACAAAATACACCCTAGAACCCCCTTCAAGATAAATTTATACATTTTTCGGTAGCGGTTCCTCTTAAAAATACAAGCTCGCTATTGCTCGCCAGGAAAAAAATGACACTTTAATGGCACGAAAGGTCTTAACATTGAGAACGAATTGGTGTCGAAATCGCCAAACTAATGGGCCGAACGTCTTAAAATCTGGAAAGTAATGTGGCTAAACATGAGGGAGATGGGGGAGCCGATAAACGACCCATCTCCCCTTTAATAGACTTTATATCCAATACCAATTAATTTGATTACTCGTCTCTCTGGCTTGGACAGTTTACTAGACTACTACTATTAATAATTTGCATATATATATATATATATATATATATATATATATATATATATATATATATATATATATATATATGGTGAGTTATCTGCTCAACAGGTGGCGTTGTGTGTGTGTAAGTGTGAGAGTCCGAGTGTAGGGGGTGAGACAGTGAAGCACGGGAATGAGATGGCTTCAGAGATGGGGTCGTTTCGGGCCATGAGTGAGCACCGTGCCTCATGTGAAGGCAAGATGGCAGGTGCTCGTTGTACTCTACGTGCTTCACATGTCTCACTCCCTAGACTGGAACAAGACGTCACGGGCTTCACTGTTCATTGTAAAGCGGTGAATGTTAAGGCTCTCAGCCTATGCCCGAGAGGAAGTAAGTTGGAATATAGAAAAAAAAAAAAAAAAAAAAATATACCGGGTATATAATTATATATATATATATATATATATATATATATATATATATATATATATATACAGGGTATATTATTCACACTAATATGTTTTATCTTAATAGTAATTAATTTTATATATGTATAATTAATGTGTGAGTATCCTAGGTTCGAGTCCTTGGAGTGCCACATGTATTTGTTGATTTCATTAATTGAGTTTAGAAGTAAAGTTGGTTGGTGAAAACATATGAATGATCTTGGTAGTAATTATTTATATGTATTTTTTTTTTTTTTCTATGTGATTGAGGGAGGCAAAAGGCATAACTGCCTATAGCGAGTGCCTCCCCCATAGTTGAAAGAGTGACAGGGCCAAAATCAAGGGACGTTCGAGCCAAAATGCCTGGACACACGGAGTTTGAAGCAATTTAAGTCATAGGAAGAGGGAAAGACTGATTCTGGGAGAGAGTTCCAGAGCTCAGCTGTTGAGTAGAAGAAAGTTTGAGAGTAACGTTTCACTCTTGGGTTGGAGAGTTGCACAGAGTAGGGGTGGGATTGAGTTGCAAGACGGGTACCACGTGCCCTACGTAAAGGAGGTGGTATGCACTGGGATAGCTCTGAGGAACACTGATTATTATAGTAGCGTTATATATGTATGTATGATTGGCACTAATAGGTTTATGTATGATTGGCACTAATAGGTGTATGTATGATTGGCACTAATAGGTTTATGTATGATTGACACTAATAGGTTTATGTATGATTGGCACTAATAGGTTTATGTATGATTGGCACTAATAGGTTTATGTATGATTGGCACTAATAGGTTTATGTATGATTGGCACTAATAGGTTTATGTATGATTGGCACTAATAGGTTTATGTATGATTGGCACTAATAGGTTTATGTATGATTGGCACTAATAGGGTTATGTATGATTGGCACTAATAGGTTTATGTATGATTGGCACTAATAAGTTTATGTATGATTGGCACTAATAGGTTTATGTATGATTGGCACTAATAGGGTTATGTATGATTGGCACTAATAGGTTTATGTATGATTGGCACTAATAGGGTTATGTATGATTGGCACTAATAGGGTTATGTATGATTGGCACTAATAGGTTATGTATGATTGGCACTAATAGGTTTATGTATGATTGGCACTAATAGGGTTATGTATGATTGGCACTAATAGGGTTATGTATGATTGGCACTAATAGGGTTATGTATGATTGGCACTAATAGGTTTATGTATGATTGGCACTAATAGGTTTATGTATGATTGGCACTAATAGGTTGATGTATGATTGACACTAATAGGGTTATGTATGATTGGCACTAATAGGGTTATGTATGATTGGCACTAATAGGTTGATGTATGATTGACACTAATAGGTTCATGTATGATTGGCACTAATAGGTGTATGTATGATTGGCACTAATAGGGTTATGTATGATTGGCACTAATAGGGTTATGTATGATTGGCACTAATAGGGTTATGTATGATTGGCACTAATAGGGTTATGTATGATTGGCACTAATAGGTTTATGTATGATTGACACTAATAGGGTTATGTATGATTGACACTAATAGGTTCATGTATGATTGGCACTAATAGGTTTATGTATGATTGGCACTAATAGGTTTATGTATGATTGGCACTAATAGGTTTGCTCTTTTACAGGTAAGCCAGGCCCTGGATAAAAAAACGGTGCCAAATCGGTGACTTAAGGTACCGGTACAGTGTACGTGTGGAGAGAGCTACCTGGTGTGTGTGTGTGTGTGTGTGTGTGTGTGTGTGTGCGCGTGCGTGCGTGCGTGCGTGTGTGTGTGTGTGTGTCAGAATGAGTGTGTGTATTGTAGTGTGTGTGTGTGTGTTTAAAAGTGTATCGTGTATAGTGTGTACATGTAAACGTTAGGTGGTGTGCGTATAATATTATGTAAGTGTATAGTGCGCACATGTAAGTAAGTACACCCTTGCCTAATATATGTGTACGCCTGTAATACGCATTTATGACTGTAGATGCGTAGAGGCTGCTTGTGACTGTAGGAAAGTAATGGCTGCGTCTCATTGTTTAAGTGGACAGGGGTTGTTTGGTTTGGTCTATTAATTAATTTATTTATTTATTTATTAGTTTCCTCGCTAGATCTCCCTCAAACTTAGAAAAACACCCCCTAGACACCCCCTCAAGATAAATGTGTTCATTTTTCGGTAGAAAAATGTAACGGCTAAAGGCCGGTTCCTATTATAATTACAGGCTCGCTTTCGCTCGCCAGGAAAAAATCGACACCTAAATGGCACGAAAGGTCTAATAATTGAGAAGGAAATGGGGCGGAAGGTATTAAAATCGCTAAGCTAATGGCCCGAACCGTCTTATAATCTGAAAACTAATGGGGATAAACACGAGAGAGAAGGGGGTCCAGAAAGCGAATCCTCCTCCTTTAAGCATACATCTGGTGTGTGTGTGTGTGTGTGTGTATGTATGTATGTATGTGTGTGTGTGTGTGTGAACAATGGGAGGGAGGGAGGGGGGGGGGTAACCAGAATAGCTCCTGCGTAGATCACCCCCCACCCCTCACTCTCGCTCTCTCTCTCTGTCTGTGTCTCTCACTCTCTCATATTCTCATTCTTACTCACTCACTCACTCTCTTTTTCACATAAGATCTGTTCTACCTGGAACAAACTTCCCTCCGAAGTTGTAAATAGTTCTTCAGTAGAGCAGTTCAAGAAGAGAGTAAATAGTATTTTGTACACTCTGTAATGAGTGTAGTGCACTAAACAGTCTCTCTCCTTCCACTGCCAGTATCTCCTCGGAATGGATCGCAAGGTCTCTGAGATATTAACTATTCCTTGTAACTCCGTGTAACTATAATTCTCACTCTCACTCTCTCTGTCACACCCACACCCACACACACACACACACACACACACACACACACACACACACACACACACACACACACACACACACACACACACACACACACACACACACACACACACACACACACACACACACACACACACACACACACGTCGACCTTGGGTATATACACAGACAGAGAACTACATCATGGGGTGGACGGATTTCTGCCCTCTTAATAATATGAAGGTTATATTTGGTTGTAGTAAAGCTTTGTTGAACACCTGGTAAAAGCAAGAGAGAGAGAGAGAGAGAGAGTGAGTGAGTGAGAGAGAAGGGGGAAGGGAAGGAGGGAGGGGGTAGAGAGACTGTGAGCGTTAGAAAATGAGGATGAGAGAGATTAGGAAGCTTATGTGGACGTCAGAGGGTTGATTTAGATATTCTTTAACCCTTTTAATTCCCACAGATCCTTCCTACAAAATATAGAATCTGCTAAAACGAATCATATCTTTCTTCAAGGGGTTAACATGAATGACCAAAATGAGCGACGTACTATGGATTCTGACCGTACCTGTGTTGTTTGTGGGAATGGGGGGGCCGGGCAGCTAGCATCTCTCCCTTTGTATTCAGATGCCCCCTCCTCTCTCCCCCCCCATTTGCTGTGTCTGGCGTCGTCACACGGTATGAACCCGGTGACGCAACACATGGCGTAGGGGCACAGCGATCATTTGGGGGGCAGGTGTTGAGGACTGTTGACGATGTGCTCAGGTGTTCTGAATAATGTAGGAGCCAAGAAATACTATGTCGGGAAAGGGACTCGAGTTCTCGAAAAGGGTGTCTGTGGTGTGGGGTGGCAAATGTGATGATGATAATGATAAGTAACGGTACCACTTTATTACGTAACAGTGGTAGTGGTGGTATTGATGTGGTGGTGATGGTGGTAGTGGTATTGGTGGTGGTAGTGGTGTATTGGTGTTAGTAGTTGTGGTGTTTATTACGCAACAGTGGTGGTGGTGGTGGTAATTGTGTTGTTGTGGTGATGGCATATTAGTGCGAAGAAAGTGTTATTCAGGGCGTCAAACGAAAGCAGAGTCTATTAGTTTTAGTCTGTATCATTCCATATTTTTTTTTTCTTTTTTTACTATATTCCAACTTACTTCCTCTCGGGCATAGGCTGAGAGCCTTATCATTCACCGCTTTACAATGAACAGTGAAGCCCGTGAGGTCTTGTTCCAGTCTAGGGAGTGAGACATGTGAAGCACGTAGAGTACAACAAGCACCTGCCATCTTGCCTTCACATGAGGCACGGTGCTCACTCATGGCCCGAAACGACCCCATCTCTGAAGCCACCTCGTTCCCGTGCTTCACTGTCTCATCCCCTACACTCGGACTCTCACACTTGCACACACACAACGCCACCTGTTGAGCAGATAACTCACTCATATATAAGGATATAAATATAATGATGGTTTATAGTTCAAATTATGTCTTTGGAAGTGATAACATGGCTAAAATAAGGCTATTTAATGTGTTTTGTGTATTATTCCTTCTCAGATTAACCTGCAGCGTTTCTTGTATTTCATTTCAGCTATATTTAGACGATTATATTAACCCTCTCCGACATATGACGCGATTTTGAGCCTATTAGGGATACTTTATAAAACCTTTGTTGCCATCAGGGGTATTTAGAAACCCTTAGTTTAGTTACTTCAACCTCTGCAGTTGTCTTTGAGTTAGCTGTGTTGAGCCTATTGGGGATACTTTAAAGCCTTTGTTACCATCAGGGGTATTTAGAAACCCTTAGTTTAGTTACTTCAACCTCTGCAGTTGTCTTTGAGTTAGCTGTGTTGAACCTATTGGGGATACTTTAAAGCCTTTGTTACCATCAGGGGTATTTACAAACCTTTAGTTTAGTTACTTCAACCTCTGCAGTTGTCTTTGAGTTAGCTGTGTTGAGCCTATTGGGGATACTTTAAAGCCTTTGTTACCATCAGGGGTATTTACAAACCTTTAGTTTAGTTACTTCAACCTCTGCAGTTGTCTTTGAGTTAGCTGTGTTGAGCCTATTGGGGGATACTTTAAAGCCTTTGTTACCATCAGGGGTATTTAGAAACCTTTAGTTTAGTTACTTCAACCTCTGCAGTTGTCTTTGAGTTAGCGGTGGGCAGAAAACTAATTTTGGAGAGGTAATTATAAGAGTGAGAGAACTCTATTTCTTATTGCTAATCTGGCAACCTCTGCGTCATATGAGTCTGAAGGGGTTAAGGATAGGAAGCATATATGGTAGCTAAAAGGATTAATTGAGATAGTCTAGCCTTTTAATGGGTAGATAGCCTCCTAAGCTGAAACAAATCATCGAATAGTGGCCAGAATATAATGAAAAGTACATCATCGGTACCGAAGGGGTTAATTGACCACTTGCGAGTTTTGGTCTATAAGGAAGTTGGAGCCGTGACCGTCAATATTTAACAGAATTATCAGCTAAAATATGGTCATTAAACATTTATAGTTACACAAAATATGGTCATTAATCATTTATAGTTACACAAAATATGGTCATTAAAAATTTATAATTACACAAAATATGGTCATTAAACATTTATAATTACACAAAATATGGTCATTAAACATTTATAATTACACAAAATATGGTCATTAAACATTTATAATTACACAAAATATGGTCATTAAACATTTATAATTACACAAAATATGGTCATTAAACATTTATAATTACACAAAATATGGTCATTAAACATTTATAATTACACAAAATATGGTCATTAAACATTTATAATTACACAAAATATGGTCATTAAACATTTATAATTACACAAAATATGGTCATTAAACATTATAATTACACAAAATATGGTCATTAAACATTTATAATTACACAAAATATGGTCATTAAACATTTATAATTACACAAAATATGGTCATTAAACATTTATAATTACACAAAATATGGTCATTAAACATTTATAATTACACAAAATATGGTCATTAAACATTTATAATTACACAAAATAGGTCATTAAACATTTATAATTACACAAAATATGGTCATTAAACATTTATAATTACACAAAATATGGTCATTAAACATTTATAATTACACAAAATATGGTCATTAAACATTTATAATTACACAAAGCTAAATTTATCACACGTTTAATCCACCAGAAACCCACATTATTACCACATTTCTCTTTAATTTCGATGTTCACAGATCCAACTTCCTTATAGCCTGACACTCGCAAGTGGTCAAGGCTCCACACAAAATGGTTCCAGTTTGACACCCTGTTATTGTTATAGTGGTTCGTGTGACACCACCTTATTAACCCTTTCAAGCTCCAATACGCGTTTCTGTTCTGTTTTTTGGTTACTAATAGACGATTTTATTCAGATTAGTAACGGTATACGGAAGTCAGAGGGTTGATTGAGATAGTATTTACCCTATTAATACCCACAGATCCTTCCTAAGCTGCATAAAATCGTCTAATGATAGCCAAAATAAACTGCTAAAACGCGTCAGAGCTTCAAGGGGTTAACAGGGGCTTCAATTTGGAACATCATCACTGCCACAACTTTGAACACCTCCTTCTCTCTCACTCACTCACTCACTCACTCACTCACTCACTCACTCTCCCACTCTCCCCCCCCCCTCCTCTCGCTCTCCCTCTCTCACTGCACAATGACTTGCTATTCGTGTACTGCTTCTCTTGAAAGGATCCTCACACAAGATATACATTCAGAAAGGAGAGAGAGAATGCTTACATTATACGCGCACAAGATATACATTCAGAAAGGAGAGAGAGAGAGAGAGAGAGAATGCTTACATTATACGCGCACAAGATATACATTCAGAAAGGAGAGAGAGAGAGAGAGGATGCTTACATTCAGAAAGGAGAGAGAGAGAGAGAGAGAGAGAGAGAGAGGATGCTTACATTCAGAAAGGAGAGAGAGAGAGAGGATGCTTACATTATACGCGCACAAGATATACATTCAGAAAGGAGAGAGAGAGAGAGGGGGGGAAAGGATGCTCACACTACGCACACAAGATAATATCTATCTATCTTTCTATTGCCTGACGCCGTGACCCCGGAGGGGGTGGCCACGAACGAACCGCCCCCATGCACCTCTGTCCCCAGTCAGTCGACGCCCCTCCCCCCAACCAGCACCACCTTCGTTCATGTACTTCCTCACTCCATCCTTCCACCTCATATTCGGTCTACCTCTCCCCCTCTGTCCCTCCACCTCGCTCTCATACACCCTCTTAGTCATTCTCTCGCTTTCCATACGTTCCATATGACCGAACCATCTCAAGTTGTTCCTTTTCACACTTTCCAGCACATCTACCTCCACACCACACCTCCTTCTTACTTCCTCATTAGTCTGTCTATCCCTCCATGTAACTCCGCACGCACTCCTTAAGTAATTCATTTCCACTGCTCTCACTCTTGGTCTGAGTCTCTCAACCAACGTCCATGCTTCGCTTCCGTAAGTCAGTGTCAGGATTACCACACTGTCATGCAAGGACTTCTTCACTTCCATACTGACCACCCTATTTCTTGTTACTGCTTTTAGCGTTCCTACAACCCTCTTCCCCTGTTGTACCCTCTCCCGCACCTCTTCATCCATAGTCCCATCTTTACTCAACACACTGCCCAGATACTTAAAAGAGTTGACGATCTCCATAGCCTGACCGTTCAGCTTCACCTCACACTCTGATAACACACAAGATAATATACTTTCAGTAATTCCAGTCAAAATAATTGATTGGGCTCCTTCAAAGCCATCCACATTATGCAAAAAGGAATATATGTGAGTAAAGCGAAGTTATATGTACAGTCGCGCTAATAAGTCATGTCTCGGCACCAAGAATGTTTTGATCAATAATTGGTATCAGCAATATCTAAGCTTCATTTCTTCATATCGAGTGAAATATACAAACATGTTCCTACACTTACCCACCTTATTCAACATCTGACAGACATTAACCCCTTCCTTACCGAGGACGTATTATGTGTTATTCCAGCACAAATCACACGAATTTAGGCACCCTAGGAGGAAACCGTGGTAGTTAAAATGGATGCTCATGATAGTTTGAAGCCTTTTAATTGCTACACGTCCTCCCTAAGGTGGATACAATCGTTTAATAATATCCAGATTATAATGACAAGGACAACTCGGTACTAAAGGGGTTAATACAGCACAGAGCAAGCCAAACATAATGACAGCTGGAACATGACTTATTAGCGCGACCGTACTGTATACAGTATGCCGGGTATCTATACTCGATTTTTTCCAGCCGAGCCTAAATTGTCGTGTTGCTATCTTGGTTACTCGGCTATAAGGTAGATATAAGGTAGATTTTGTAGCGAAAGATGATGGTTATTCTGAAAACTTGGCATTAATATGACACACAGCCATAGTAGTTTCATATATTTCCATTAAGTATCGATAAATCAGCTAATAAGAGATTCAATTTACGATCAGCTGGAAAAAAATAGAGTATATATTATTAAATTCATAAATTGTCATTAGTTTAGGTGATTTGTTTACGTAATGGGTAACCTGTGGGCTAGATTGACTGGCGGGGGGGAAGGGGACGACAGACATGGGCGGAGTGATGGCTGTACCTGCCGCTGGGGTCCCTTCAGTAGATGCTTCTGCCCCGACCCCGGCTATACCCTCGAGTGGCCAGGCTGGAACACCCTCGGCTCGTTCTTCCATAAGGAGGGCTAGAGTGAGGGTGGGGGCGATACCGAGGACTAGAGTGAGGGCAGGAGCTGTACCTGCCGCTGGGGTCCCTTCAGTAGATGCTTCTGCCCGTGCTCCTTCTGCCTCGACCCCAGCTATACCCTCGAGTGGCCAAGCTGGAATTCCCTCGTCTCGTTCTTCAATAAGAAGGGCGGAGGCAGAGATAAGGGGGGTGGGGGCGATACTGAGGGCGGAGGCGAGGATAATGGGGGTGGGGGCAATACTGAGGGCGGAGACGAGGATAAGGGACGCGACAGCTCCTCCTCGAGTTACCATCAACACTCATACTGGTGATGAGTGTTGATGGTAACTCGATCACTGAGGCAGGGGGTTTCTAAGAGGGACTTGGGGGACGTACCTAGGGGGTTTCTAAGAGTGATTTGGGGGACGCATCTAATTCTCATCCGGGTGGATGAGACTCATTAGCCTTGGTCGGCAAACTCATCTAGGGGAGACAAGGGCTCTCTTGAAGTTGTCTAACGAGACGTCCCTCATGTCTCTTACTCGCCGTGGGAGTTTGTTGAAGAAACGTGGGCCTCTGTGTGATAACCAGCCCTCTCGCAGAGAGCCCATAGCACCCCTGTTATTCATCCGGGGGATTTCGCATTCCCAGCCTCTCCTATCACTGAATTTCATGACTATCGGAGTATGTAGGTTTGGTACTAAACCCTCTGCGATTTTCCACGTGTATATTATTAGGTAACGTTCTCTTCTACGTTCCAATGAGTACAGATTCAGTGCTCTTAAACGCTCCCAATAATGTAGATGTTTTATCGAACTTAAATGCGAAGTGAAATTTCTTTGTACACTCTCTAAGTCATTTATTTCACCTGCTTTGTATAGGGATGTAAATACGCTACAGTATTCAAGCCGCGGTAGCACTAGAGATTTGAAGAGCGTTATTATAGGTAATTCACCGCGTGTTTTAAATGTACGCAGAATCCAACCCGTTAGACGTTTCGCAGCCGCAACTTTGACCTGGTTGTGTACTTTGAAACCCATATTTTAGAGGGTTTTATTCACATTAGGAAGGGTAAATGGAATTGAGAGGGTTAATAAAAACAGCATTTACTTCTCTGATGCCCAAAGGTCCTTCATAAGTTGTATACAATCGTCTACTGAGAGCCAGCGCAAACTTTCAAAATGCGTCATAATCCTCAAGGGGTTAACACAATTTACAGCTAAAATACGGTCGTAGTACGGTCGCGCTAATAAGTCATGTCTCAGCTGTCATTACGTTTGGCTTGATCTGTGCTGTATTAATGTCTGTCAGATGTTGAATAGGGTGGGTAGGTGTAGAAACATGTTTGTATATTTCACTCAATATGAAAAAATGAAGCTTAGATATTGCCGATACTAATTATTGATCAAAACTTACTTGGTGCCGAGACATCACTTATTAGCGCGACTGTACATTAATAAAATACATAAAACCCTATTCAACATACCATTTATCCGTCAGAAACTTACATTATTCTTGCATTTCTGTGTAATAACGATGTTCACGGCTCCAACCTCCTTATAGCCTGAAACTCGTTAGTGGTCAATTGTGCATTTATTTACAAAGGTATCAAAATTGGCACGCAGAATAATAAAAATTAGATATTGGGCCATCATAGGGTTAGCCTATGTTGGCTTTGGCAGCCCTCTTTTCTCTCTCTCTCTCTCTCTCTGTCGCTCTTCTCTCTCTCTCTTACCATGGTAGAGATGGACTGTCTGGGGTGTTAAGCTTAATGGAGGAGGGCTAGCGATGAAACTATAAAATATATTAATACATATATAAATTGACCAAAATATAACCACTACCCTATTAAACTGCATGAAATTGTCTAAATATATCTAAATATATATCGATTTTAAGACCTTCCGCTTGTCAATATCAAGACCTTTCGTGCTATTTAGGTGTCGATTATTTTCTGGCGAACGATAGTGAGCCTGTAATTTTTGAAGAACTGGAAGAAACGTACAAGTTAATCTAGAAGGGGGAATTAATGGATTTTTTTTTTTTTTTTTAAGAGACAATGAACGGAGGAAGGAAAAACACAGATAAAACAAAAAGGTCCATGTGCCTAAAGGCATCCTCCATTCATAAAATGTTTGTAACAACTGGATT